>PISX010003657.1:0-133723 GCA_004024625.1 Mellivora capensis | reverse complement strand
CTTCCGATCTCCACATCACTCGGCATCAGGGAAATACAAATCAAAACCACAATGAGATATCACCTCACACCAGTCAGAATGGCTAAAATTAACAAGTCAGGAAATGACAGATGCTGGCGAGGATGCGGAGAAAGGGGAACCCTCCTGCACTATTGGTGGGAATGCAAGCTGGTGCAACCACTCTGGAAAACAGGATGGAGATTCCTCAAAAAGCTGAAAATAGAACTATCCTATGACCCAGCAATTGCACTACTGGGTATTTACCCTAAAGATACAAACATAGTCATCCAAAGGGGCACATGCACCTGAATGTTTATAGCAGCAATGTCTACAATAGCCAAACTATGGAAAGAACCTAGATGTCCATCAACAGAGGAATGGATAAAGAAGATGTGGTATATATACACGATGGAATACTATGCAGCCATCAAAAGAAATGGAATCTTGCCATTTGCAACAATGTGGATGGAACTAGAGGGTATCATGCTTAGTGAAATAAGTCAATCAGAGAAAGACAACTATCATATGATCTCCCTGATAAGAGGAAGTGGAGATGCAACATGGGGGGTTTGGGGGGTAGGAAAAGAATAAAAGAAACAAAATGGGATCGGGAGGGAGACAAACCATAAGTGATTCTTAATCTCATGAAACAAACTGAGGGTTGCTGGGGGGCGGGGTGTCGGGAGAGGGGGTGGGGTAATGGACATTGGGGAGGGTATGTGCTATGGTTAGTGCTATGAAGTGTGTAAACTTGGTGATTCACAAACATGTACCCCTGGGGATAAAAATACATTATATGTTTATTAAAAAATAAAAAATTTTAAAAAAGATGTTATTTTAAAGCCTAAAATACTCAGAAGTTGCAAAAATACATTCTAGAAATATCTACTAAATATTTTCAAACGTCCCAAATTTGTCATGAGGAAATACTTTAGAAATGGGTAGACATCAGTGCTATTTTTCAGATCTTTAACATAGAAGTAGTTCTCAATTAATCTTTTAAAATGTTTGTTTTGCCATGAGTTTTTATTTGGGTTCTTACTTTAAAACCTATCGGTCTCCTAAAATCAGGAGCTTTTAGGTTTTTAGGTTTCTTAAAAGTGAATGAGAATACACTCATAATTAATTTGCTCCCCAAATAATTCCCTCCTTCCTGTCTTCCTTCTTGCCATATTTGCCGAGAGCATCTCTAGTTTAAGTAATGTGCTGGGCTCCACTGACGACTAATAGTACATGGTACTTAGCTTCAATGAGTTCAAGCCAGTGGGGATGCAGAAATATACACATTTAATTGCAATGTAACCTGGTAAATTAAGTGATAAATGTACATGTACACAGAGTGCTTTGGAGCATAGAAAATTTTCCCACTCAGCCTCAGGAGGTCAGAAAGGAATAAACAAAGGAGGTAGCTGGGTTAACATTTAGGCACTCTCAAAATTCTTTCCTGATACCATTCCCAAAAAAACAAGGGGCTTAGGATTATGAGCATTTCTAGATTTGACTGTCAAATAACTCATGGTTTATAGTTTTAAATCTGGTTGACTATAAAACACTTCATAGTAAAAATAGAAAGTAACAGAAACCCAGTCATTATGTATTCATTTCCTATAACATTCAACTCCGTTTAATAGCCATAATTCTCTCAACTGTCTGCACATAATAGTGTCAATGAAACCAGAACAATTTGGAGCAGACTCTTTTAAATAATCACTTTTTAAAAAAAAATGGTAATATCATCCTCAAAAACATAGCAGATTGCTTTGCCTTCCATAAAATCAGGACAAGAAAGATGCTATTCTCTTCATCCTCTAGTGAGCTCAAAACATGGGAATGTTGCCAAGATATTTCAATGAGCAGGAAGTTATTTTCCCAGGAAATTTCAAAAATATCATTAATTCACTCTGTTTTATAATGATTATAAAACATTTATAAGACTGGCTGTATTTAGCAGCTTCAACTGACAATTGTTTTTTTTTCCAACCATAGTGCATTACTTCAAAAATATCATTCCCCTCCCTCCAGTCAATTTCACAATGGAAAATCCAGGAAAAGGGTTTTACTCTTGCTTAACCTTGAAAGATACATGGTGTGCTCAATGTAAAATTTATCATTTAGTTAGTTTGAAGAGATTAAATAGAAACATTTGAAATATAGACCAAGTAAGAGGTAAAAGAATACAGCTTAGAATTGTAAAGGAAAATGTTAGATGTTCTGTGAAGGTCAAAGTCTAATCTTTCCCT
The DNA here is from genome assembly GCA_004024625.1 of Mellivora capensis. Lineage (NCBI taxonomy): Eukaryota > Metazoa > Chordata > Mammalia > Carnivora > Mustelidae > Mellivora > Mellivora capensis. The sequence continues at coordinate 131,483 of PISX010003657.1, read as the reverse complement.
TAAATACCTTCAAAAGACTTATATGCATTGACGTATATAATAACTATGGTGAGCCTATTCCCACTCTATTTCTCATTCTTCTCTTTCATAATTCCCTTGAAATTTATTCTTTCCCCCCCAATATATTAGTTATCTATCATAGGTCATAAGTTTTGAAATTTCTTTTCTAACTGACCACTTAAGGGGAAAAATGAGACTTAGGATAATAGATAAGGAAACAAATAATTGCCAGGCAGTATATTAAATGCTTTATTAGAGAACATATAAATTGGGATGGGAACCCTGAAAAGGAAATTGATTTGTGCCTGAGGCTGTCTGAGCATAGACTCATGGGATTTATAGCTGTTTAGTGGAGGCTAAGAAGAAAAAGAATATATCAGAAAAAATATACACAAACCAACACAGACAAAGAATAATTCAGAACATGAGGTTCTTTTCCAGTTCTGAGGAGATAAGCAGCTGTGTGAGTCTGCAACACAGGTGCTGAGTGAATGGGAGGGGAGAGGGGAGGCACCAAAGCTGTGGTGGTTCCTTGGAGGATCTTACCATGCTGAAGACTTTGGATTTCATCCTTTAGACTTTCACTGCCCAATATGATAGTTACTATCCCTGTGTGGCTGTTTACATTTAAATTAAATTAAATTCAATCCCCCAGTTGTGCCAGCCACATTTCAAGCACTCAATCACCATGTGTAACTCACAGCCACCCTACTATACAGCACAGATCCAGAATGTTTCCGTATCCCTGAAAGTACTAGGGGACAGCGCAGCCTTAAAGAAGTACAAACCACAACCAACTGCGAATTCTAAACCAAGAGGCTGACCTGAATAAAACTGCACTTGGTTAAACAGGTAACTCATACAGTGGGAAGGATAGCCATAGGGATGATGGGACTGGAGGCCGAACACCAATAAGAAGGAATTTTTTGAGAGACAAAACTAGAACTGTAGCTGTGGGAATGTGAAGGAAGCTGCCTATTTCAGGAGCCCAGGGTAGGGGAGCAGATCTAAGAGCTGTGGGCTAAGTTCCTAGTGTGGATGCCTGGAAGGAAGGTGATGCCTTAACTGGAACATACTAGAGGAAATGATAGTGGGCTAGAGAGCAGAGATTAGTTAATTTTTTGACCTGTTGAGTTGTAGACGCCTGGGGACTTAGAGAGAAGGTTTGGGTCAAATAGGTATCTGAGAAGTAATTTCTCACTATTTTTCCTTTATAAGGGACCTCCTTTCACAATTGCCTAGAACAGGCATTCTCAGCTTTCACATGACTCTTTAGCTTTGCTAAGTAGGTTAAATAAGAAAGGAGAGTTGAGGCTCAAATTGGCAATAAATAAACAAACAAACAAAATAAAAATTATGACTTAGGCTAGTTTTAGGGTTTTTGCACCTTATTTTACTATGTAAGCAGCATAAAGGATACACACCAGCTGAGGGTAGGAGGAAATGGCTTCTGCTCCCCAGTGTCACCCTTGTTAAGGTCTGAGGATCAGTGATGCCCACATATCTGATGGACTCCTAGGGTCAGAGGAGAGAAACTGTGGCCACTAGTCCTTAATAGCCACCTGGAGCCTGGATAGGCTCCACATGAGCAGTCAAAGGTCTTTCTACTATCAGATAAGGTTATTCTTCGTGAATCACCATTCAAAGCATCAGTATTGTAATTTTTACTTCTTCGTGCCATGCCACCACACCCAAAATTCTCTTTTCCATCCTCTTTATTTTTACCTATTGAATAAGCCACCTACTTCACAAAAGAGGAATATCCCAACTCCAATGTTACTCCTACCTTCATTCCTTTCAATAACTTTCCTGATTATTTCATCACAAGGCATCCCTATTTGCTGATTTACAAGAAGATTCACAGAAAGCATTGATTAACAATAGAAGGAGACATGTAGATAAGAAATAATTTCTTTAGGATGACGGTCAACTGAATATGTTTAAATGTTTATGTCAAAGAGGCTGCAAAGACCAAAGAGCTGAAGAACGGAAGAGAAAGGCTCTCTGACGTGATCTCCTACAAAGGTGGGGTAGATAGGATCAAAGCACAGGGGGCGGATCGGCACTGAAGTGGAAGAAGGACTGCCCTTCTGTCATCACAGAAGAAAAGGAGGCAAGAATGCAGACCCTGGAAGGGAAAACATCTAACCTGAATCCTAAAGACTTCAAAGGAATTATCCATTTGGGGTAGTCACCGAGCCTTCCTGCAGATGGATTCCTTATTCATGTGGCTCTATAAATGTTATGGTTTCTGGGAGAGCACAGGAGCAGCTTCTTGGCTTTGAGAGATACTAAACACAGAGCCTCGGTCTATGCCTTCCTCTACATGGAACGTGTCAGTCTTTGTAACCCCAAAAGAGCAAACTGTCACTCACCAATGCCTGTTTTTTTGGACCCAATCCCAGATTAGTATTTCATTTTCTGCCCAGGGATGTATTTATCTGGGTTGGAATCCTAACTCTGTCTTTTAAACTTTCCTTTTTTCATTATTTGTTTTAAATCATTGGTAAATGTAGAGCAGAATGGATGCCCCAAATTGTGAGTTTCTAACCAGAAGTCATGAACATATTTTGCAGGAATGATCATGCTACTTTTTCAGTTCAAATGATGATTCCAGGTATCTGCTTCAGTTCAAATACTTAGAATTTTAATTGACCATGGGGATCTGTATCTGTGAAATATTCTTCATAATTTTCAGTGAACACTTAGCTACATAGAGACATTTTATTACACAAACTTTAAAATAGAAATTGCTCTTACTCTTGAAACAATCAAAAAGGAAATAAGAGACTACATCTCTGCCATTACTATTTCCTGCAGAAGCTCTCTCCACCTTAGTTGCAGGCTGTGATTGGAAGTCCACTTTATAAACTGTGTGTTTAAAATATAGATTCTAATTCCTACAGTAAAAATATTACAAATTGTAATTTGGTTTCCACTCTAACTCAAAAGCAAATTTGAGACACAATACACTTGAAATATCATAAATTCGCATGAAATAATAGAAAATACCATATGGAATCATGGTTTGTTTTCCTTTTACACACATTTAAATACTTTCCGAACCAATGCAAAGCCCAGTTTTGCCTTGCTTGACTAATTTAACTCTGGAGTCTTAGCTGCAGGTGGAGCTGGGGGCTCATTTTAGTCTATTTTCATTATGCAGTAACATAACATGTTATTGGAGGAATGTGGCAATGAGGGAAGAAATTTTGATTTCCAATACCTTTAGATCCCAAGTAATCAAGATGGCTCCTCTCTCACCAAAGACCAATGGTAGAAGAGAGGAGGAAGGGAGGAAAGGAGGGAGGGAGGGAGAGGTAGAGAGAGAGAGAGAGAATATGAATGAGAGCTGTGAGAACAAGCCAGTTATCCAAACTTACACTCAGTGGAAGCCAAAATGGCAGCCATAACAGTCAGGGAATCTGTTGCTTGTAGTGGGAAGAAAAGTAAACAATAGTAACTATTTTCTTTTTTTTTTTTTTAAGATTTATTTTATTTATTTATTTGACAGAGGAGAGAGATCACAAGTAGTCAGAGAGGCAGGCAGAGAGAGAGGAGGAAGCAGGCTCCCTACTGAGCAGAGAGCCCGATGCAGGGCTTGATCCCAGGACCCTGAGATCATGACCTGAGCCGAAGGCAGAGGCTTAAGCCACTGAGCCACCCAGGCACCCCTAGTAACTATTTTCTAATGGAGAAAAAAACCAGGGAAAAGAACATGGGGAGACAAAATCTGTTGCCTCCATCAAAGGGGCGAGAAAAGGGTTAAGAATCAATGCACAGGCACTGAAGTAAGCTGATCAGTATGATGGCCCTCCTACATTCACCAGCAATAGAAGGCAGGAGACATGAGGCTCCTTTGGCCGTGGTGCCCATGGAATGAGGATTAGGGTCATAGCAGTGGTGAATTATCACAGGGTAACCTGGGAGTTGCTAGAAAGAATGAACTGGAGCCATTAAAAGTGGCCAATACAGGCAAACTAAAGTGCTCTTGCTAGACAATAGGAGGGTCACAAGGGGAAACATTTTCTTTTTTGTGTTGTTATTTTTTTAAGATTTTTTATTAATTAGAGAGGGGGAGGGGAGAGGAAGAGAGAATCTCAAACAGAATTGATGTTAAGTTCAGAGCTAGACATAGGGCTAGATCTCATGACCTTGAGATCATGGCCTGAGCTGAAATCAAGAGTCAGATGCTTAACCAACTGAGCCATCCAGTCACCCTAGCAACATTTTCATTTAAAGAACAGTAGCCAGGTGTGCATGTATAAGAGATTTCCTTTTTAATTCTGAATATTTGACAAACATATCTGCTTTGATTGTTTCAAAGTACTCTTCTTTTTATTAATTCTTCCACTTGAATAATTTATACTGATTCAGCCATCAAACATTTGAAATGTACACTCCTCTGTTTTAACTTAGTAAAGAAAGATTGCATGCTTCATATTTAAATATATTTATGATGGTGACATATATCAAATTTAAATCCTTTTTTGAGAGAAGAATATGTCTAAAAATAGCCTGGAGTTAGACAAGGGAAGGCAAACAGGAAGTAGGGAAGAAACTTCCAGATAGCACTAAGATACTTCGGTTACTGAGAGTGCCTTATTCCTGGGAGAGGAAGTGGTATGGGGGAGCTCAGGAAAGCACTGAGGGAAATTTTCACTGATAGCTGTTACCCAGCAATAATTGTCCATGTCTGGCTGCCAACAGAACCCTAACCTCAGTCACACATCCACCCCTCCTGGCTCAGGAGAAGATGACTTCAGCCCCAGACCAGCAGGTACATACCGATTAAACCACATCAATCATGGTAGTAATTTCCATTTTTCTCATTTTGGAATTATAAGCCTGAGAGTAAGTGGCTGGGCTTTCCCTGAAAAGTCATACAAAAGCCAAAGAGATACAGAAGTCCCACTTTTTCTTCTGGACATGGACAAGTTGGAACTGGACACTTGGACCTGTTCCTATAGCCATTTTGCTTCCAGACTAGGGATGAAGCATTACACTGAGAAAGGCTGAGCCAGACTCTTTACAAAGAAGTGAAGCTGGAGCCCTGGTATGTGGAGCCTAGAAACCATTCTATTTCTGCACTTTGACCTGTGAGATGATGATTTTTTCATTGTGTAGGGAAGTCTGAAGGAAGGCATTCCTATACTTGCTGTGGAAAACATGATGATGTAAAAAGTGTGAAGAAGCCAGATACAGAAAGCAAGGGAGAAAATCCATGTGGGAAATCTGTGATCTGAAGGGTTTACACAAGACATAATATATTTATCTTAAAAAAAAAAAAAAAAAAGAACTTGTTTTTGTTATAAAGTAAAGAATGGAAGGTAGGAGGACAGGTTTGGGGTCAAGATAACCGAAAGATGCTGTGGTAACACAGTGTGCACAAGAGTGGTGGTAGAAGAGAAGCCAAGATGGAGGCAGAGACAGAGGGAGGCTGCATTCGGAAGGCAACTTTGCATACTTACTCTATGTACTGCACTAAGAGGTTGAAGATACAAAGAGTAAGATTGCCTTTGCCTTCAAAGAGCTCACAGTTTCATAGCCGGGGGAGATAGATACGAAGCACTTGACCATGACCATGTAGTCAGCATAACTGAGGCGATGAGAGGAAACATTGACAGGAACAAAAAGGACAAAATATCGAATGTTTATACTTCCTAGCCTTCCACCTACTCTTCTATTTATTGCCATTTGATTTCAGCTTTACTCCATTAAAATTCCGAGTCTTTATGGGTAATTTTTCATTGGACTTGAGCATGTCCTCCCTTCAGCTTAAATTCTCTTTGGCAGTTCTGCCTGGGCTTAAAATTCATTTCCTTTGAAAACTGTTCCTAACCACATGGACTGGGTAAGTTAATCTCCCTGGGCATGCCCTATGACCTCTACCACTCCTCACACATTTTTTTACATGTCAAGTCATTATCTGTTTACATAGCTCATAGGCCTATTAACTCCCTGAGAACTAGCACCATTTCAGTTAGGGTTACCATTGAATTAATTTCCCTATCAAGTATTTATGGTAATTAAAAGGTATTGGGTAAGTATTTAGATGCAACGAAAAACTCTAGTTCAACTCTTTCATTTACAAATAAGGAAAACAAGAGAGACTTGTTGGCAGTGCTCAGGCCATTACTGGCCAAACTAAGACCACAAATCCAGCTTCTTGACCTGGAGGCCAGAACTCACAGCATTAATAACTAGAATTAATTAGAATTAACAAAGAAGCACAAGAATCGGCCAGAAGTTGGAACAATAAAATTCGATAGGGCTAATGTAGCTTAATCCTCTTATAATAACACATTTTGGAAGTTAAAGGTAGACACTAGTTTTTTCCATTGGAGCACTGAGGTAAAAGAGTGAGAAAGGGCCCATGCTGCCCAGTGTAGTCACTTTGCTTAGTGAATCAAGATAACATTGAATCTCACACATTTTCAAAATTTGTGATGACAATGGGCCTGCAGATGGCAGATGGCTTTATGGTGGGGGGCGGGGGGGCGTGGTGGTGGTGGTGGTGAGTTACTAATGGCATTATTCACCAGCAGCTTATAGAGAATGATAAACATCTTTTCTTCACAATTCCTAAGCACAGAAGAAAAAACATGGATCAACATTACAGTGTTATAGACTTTGTCCTAAGTATGCATTAACTCTTTTCATTATTATTAGAGTTATTGAAAGAGATTGCTTAATGAGACTTTTTTTGTGGGGGGGCTTTAGTGTAAACTTACTCGGTGCAAATGGCAAAGGGTGATGAGAGTTGATAACTCATTAGAGCCTAGTAAGATTTCCGTCCTTTCCGTCCTTTCAAGGCTTCCTCAGCGAATATCCTAGACAGCCCCCAAAAGAAGTGGTATCAGTTGGCATAAATCCTGCTTGAAAGATTTGGTGATAAATCACTTTTCTCTTCATTTTACTCAGAAATATTAGCAATCACTCAATATGCTTCTGCAGAAAAACAATGGTCAAGATCTTCCTTTAATCTCTCCAGATGAGATAAAGCAATGAATCACCATGTAAAATGACTGTATCACTACAGGTGAGTGTAGGGATGCTATTTTTGTGATGGTAACATAACTTACTGTATTAATGAGGCTTTTCTGCATTCTATTTCAGCTTTCCTTCTGATCCTTTCTCTTATTTTGATCATTCACAGCTCACTCACCCAGTTAAGAAAAAGAGTGCAAGCATGTTTTCTGGTTTCAGCAGTTCTAAGTTTCTTCAAAAATATAAACATATACATGTTTTGTATACATTTTTAAAATCATGCTCATTTACTGCATTTTATATATACTGCTTCTTTCCTGGGTTTCTTTTTATAAGAGCAGCTATTCCCAACAGGAAGACATTTTTCCCTGGAGTATTAGAATCTGCAAACCTCCAACTGTATATCACTTAATTCTGCGACAGGAAGGCAGGCAGCTTGTGCCTAATGAATGGTACTGACGGAAGGGCAAAGGACAATGAGCTCATGTCATCAAACAGGATGACTTTGAGATGGTCTTGCTGGATCATAGGATGCTGCCAGAGTTGAGTCCTTAAAATACATCAGCTCTGTCCAAAACTCCCAAACTGACTGATTCTGCTATTAATCTGGAAAAGTAAGAGAAGGGAATGGGACACAGTGCTTTACAATAGGGACAATTACACCTCATCATAAGACCTTTATGAAAATTAAGTAGCCTAATGGATATGTCATATGATCTTAATAATATCATTAATGATACAAATATTTATGTTAATAGGGTGTCAATATATCATCCAAGAATCATTACTTTTTCATGAGTATAAAAAATGCAGTATCGCTGAAATTAATATTGTTATGTCCCCCCACATCATAGGCGTGATTAAAGGAGCGAGAATGATATCAAGCAAAGGTCAAGCAAAGCTTTATTTCGAACCAAGCATCAAGAATCAAACTGTCCGGCCAGGGCTGCGCCTCTTACAGAGAGGGCGACCCTTCTGTTTCCCAGACTAGCTTTTAAGGACAAAAGCCATGCGGTTGGGCCTGGCCACACACAGGTGGCCAATGAAACTGTAACACACAGAGAAAGCTGCACAGTCATGCTAGGTGACCAACTGAGTTACAATTTACCCCAGTAGACATTTGAACCAGCCTATCACCTTGGTCAGAATTGGGGCCCAAAAGGTGCCCAAAGGGCGGGGCCCATATTCCTTGGTAACTAGGGAGACAGTATGCATCCCCCCACTGATCAGATGTCTCCACCTGGCCTGACCCACCCTTGTATCTGGGCTTTGTTACCTGGAGCTGGTTTCCCGGACTTGTAAGTAAATCCCCTGGAGGAAGGGGAGCAGGGATAGTTTAAGGGTTAAACAACGTTATTGTTTTAACCTTGATGGAAGCCTCTAGCTAAATAGGTCCTTACAAATATAACTTAATCAATTTCTAATCATTCAAAATGTTTTTCAGAAAGGTTATTTTTTTTTGTTGTTTTTGTTTTTTTCTTTGCCAATAATCAACATTAACATGAATATTTATATTTATCTTGAGGGAAGCCAGGTTATAAGAAATCTATGGGTGATAAAGTGGCAAATAAATTACACTTATGTTATTTCATAAAGTATTTTCTTTCCCATGTGTTAAAGCATAATGATAACACTTATTTGTATTTTCATCTGTTTGCTTATATATTGAACAAATACATTTTGGGCATTAATTAAGTATAAGCCACTAAGGTAGATTTTTGAGGGTATAAAAATTAATGAGACATAATCTCTGCTCTTCTTTGAAGCTGATTCCAGAGTAAATAGGTCTGAAACATGAATGTCAATCCTAGGGGTTTCATTTTTACACTGAGGGCAGCAGAGAACTATCAACAGGTGTAGAGGAGGGAAATGATCTGACCAGATTTGCATTTAGATTGGTATGGGAAATGATAGGAAGGGACCAGCTAGTTGGCCATTGAAGTAATTCAGGCAAGAAAGAAAACCAGGTAGGCCTCTGAACCAACACAAAGTCACTGGGAAGAATGGAGAGAAGGAAATGCACCGGAGAGACATTAAGACCATAAAATCCAATAGTTTGAGGACTAATGAGGGGGGTAGGTTTTACCCAAACCTTAATTTGGGTCTCCGGAGAGATGATGTTGCCACTCACAGAGATGTGACACAGGAAGAACAGCAGGTTTAAAATAACAGGGAAGTTATGTGATACATTTTGGGTATTTTATACTGAAAATGTCAATGGGAAATTCTAATAGAAATGGTTTCCCCTTGAAGCTCAGAGAAGATTTTTAAGTGAGAGCACATAGATAAAGGCATCGACAGCGTCTAACAACCATAGAAAACCATAGGGGACCCCTTCCTCCATCCCAGGGAATGTTTTTTGAGAGTAACCAGACAAAGGCAAGAATAAGCCCTAGGCTCCTAAGAGTTAGGTAATGAAAATCCTGATGAGACTGGAAATTATACGAGGAGGAGGAAAATCAAAGTAGTGAGTGGTGTCCATGTCCTGGAAACCAAAGGCAAAGAAAGAAAACATAGCAGAGGGCATCAGCTCTTTCAAAAGAGTCCAGGTAGGAAGACATCTTGATCTGGCAGCAAAGAGAGGACCTTGGCCAAAGAATTTTCATGGTGGGCCAGAGAGCCCTGAAATGAGTAGTTGCCACAGAAGATAAGAAAGGTAAGATGTTAAGTGAAGACAATGCCTCCAAGAAACCTAACTGTAAAGACTATGAAAAAGCATGACAACAGATAAAGGGTCAAAAGGTACTTTTGAGATTGAAAGGAAAGTGAGGGAAACTGATGACGGGGTGGACAGAGATGGGAATCGGGTACCGGATCACAGATAAACCAGAGCATACAGTTACAAGCTAAGGAGGCAGAGTTGTCCATCATTTTATTGTTTTATTTGGGGAAGCATATAAAATCGCATGCGTGATTGTGACTTCCTTCCCAGAATGGCCCATTTTTTCCTATTCATTTAATAAGATTTATCAAAGGTCTATCTTGTTCAGACACTGTGTTAGGCACACAGAGGTTTTAATGGTGAATCAGACAAGGTCCCCACCCCAAGGAACTCACTGCTTTAGGAGTGGGGTGGAGGCAGATGGTGCACATGGACATTTCTAACTCCAAGGCAACCTGTGATAATCTTAGCAATTATTTATAGCTTGCAAGGGGTACAGCAAAATCATGTATCCCTTTCTCTTAGACGTGAAAGCCCATATTAAAACAGTCTACCTACTCTCATATAATTGTAAAATACAATCTCATAAATTGACCATTAGATGGCTAGATTAGTTATTAATCTGAGCCAGGAGACCAGAATTAATTAACTTTAGCAGTGAATTGCATTCTGACCTTGGTCTAATTAGGCCAATTTTCCACTCTGGGGAACATGATTAACTGGTTCATTTAGGGAAAGAACCCCTACAGAACAAAACATATAAACACCAAAACTTTTACCTTCATTATAGGATTATAATCTAAGTTTTGATACAGTGTGTCCTTCCTCTGATCAGAAAATGCACCATAAAATGAAGATGGCATTTTTGTTCTATAAATAGGGAAAACAGGGACGCCTGGGTGGCTCAGTTGGTTAAGCGGCTGCCTTCGGCTCAGGTCATGATCCCAGCGTCCTCGGATCGAGTCCCACATCGGGCTCCTTGCTCGGCAGGGAGCCTGCTTCTCCCTCTGCCTCTGCCTGCCACTCTGTCTGCCTGTGCTTGCTCTCTCTCTCTCCCTCACTCTCTGACAAATAAATAAATTTCAAAAAAAAATAGGGAAAACAATAAATGAAAAGTACAGTCTAATTTATAAGGGAAGCTGAGATTTATTTTATTCTAATACCAAAGTTTTTGTTTTTTTAAAGATTTTATTTATTTGAGAGAGAGCATGAGCGAGGAGAAGGTCAGAGGGATTAGCAGACTCCCCTCGGAGCTGGGAGCCGGATGCGGGACTCGATCCCGGGACTCCGGGATCATGACCTAAGCCGAAGGCAGTCGTCCAACCAACTGAGCCACCCAGGCATCCCCCAAAGTTGTTTTTTTTTTTCTTCACTTTATTTCATTTTATTTTCTAACAACTTCCCTTTATATAAAATGCAAGCAACTCTGATACCACTCGTATTCTACATACCTAATAAAGAATGTGATAAACTCTAAAATACTTTGGGGGCACCTGGGTGGAGCGTCTGACTCTTGGTTTCAGGTCAGGTCATGATCTTAGTTAGGGTCCTAAAATTGAGTCGCCCCTTGTTGGGCTCCATGCTCAGTGGAGAATCTGCTTCAGATTCTCTCCCTCTTTCTCTGCCCCTCCCCCTGCTCTTGTGTGCTCTTTTTCAAATAAATCTTGGAAAAAAAAAAACACTTTGAAATTCTCCCATTTGCATAATTCATTTTTTTTTATATTTCAAATAGCACCCTGATTATTTAAAAAATTCTTTAGTGTGAAAACACAATGGGGTTATCTAGATGTACATTAAGTGGGAGATACTACAATGAAATTTGTTAAAATAAATGTTATGTGTGACAAAATGTTATTTCATGTAGCATTTATGTTGCTACCAATGAATGACATGTCTGTATTTAAAGACAGGCTCACCCAATTTCCAAGATTCTCAAGAGAAAGAGCAAACAGATTAACAAATACTTAAAAGGGGCAGAGTTTCATTCTTTGATTAGTACTTTCATATGATCCAGGTCTCAATGTCTCACTGCTATGTTTTTATTGAACTGACTTACCAAATGAACTTTAAAAATAAATACTCTTGGAAACACAGCAACCATTTTTGGGGGTCTAGGTGACAAGTAAAAAGGACATTTTTCCTCCTTTCATTAAAACAGACTGGTTCACTTACTGACCAAATGTAGTAGGATCAGCATTAATTTGGACCATACTCTCTGTACCATGGACATTGGCAGATATTGGACACTCAAGTAATGGTTTAGTGTGATTTTAAAACAATGGGTAATGCAGTTTTTATAGCAAGCGTAGAACACCCACACTGCTGGCAGTGGATAGACCTTGCTGAAAATGTGAGCAGGAATGCATTTTGGAAGGAAGATGATGTTGAAAATTTATGGGAACAAGTCAACATTTGCACTGAAGAAAGTAGAGACGAAACAGAAGAAACATGAAGAAATTTTAGAATACACAAACATGTTGCAGCCTCTAAATTTACCACCTCTTACCAACTTATTGAGTTACTCTTTTTAATTTTCTTCCTTATTAACTCTGACCCATGTTCATAGTCAAACTTTTTAAATACTATTTTGAATGCTTAGGAAAAATGTGTGCATTCCATACACATACATATATAGACACATTCACATTTTGCCAAGAATTAATAAACATATTGTAGTTTGTGTAACAATGAAGGAGTCTGTGGATTTACCTTGCATCTATCATTGTGAGATCCGATTATTAAGATAAGCACAGGATGCTTAAACAAAGTAGGTAACATCTATTTGAATCCTCCATAGAGCTGGGTTAAAGAATTAGGTTAATGCTAAATTTCTTTGAATTATTAGACTTTGTTTTTAGAGCAGTTTTAGGGTTACAGAAAAAAATGAGCAGAGGATATAAAAAGCCCTCCTATACTCTTATCATCCCTCATCCCAGTTTCCCCTACTTTAATATCTTGCATCAGGAAGGTCCATTTGTTATAACTGATGAACCAATACTGACATATTATTAACCAAAATCACAGTTTATATTAGGATAGACTCTTTGTGTTGTACAGTTCTATGGGTTGTGACAAACATGTAAAGCTATCCATCCACCTTTAGAGTATCATACAGAATAGTTTCACTGTCTTAAATATTCTCTGTGCTCTACGCATTCATCCTTCCCTCCCTCCCCAGGAATCCCTGGAAAACATTAATCTTTTACTGTCCCCATAGGTTTCCCTCTTCCAGAATGGCATACAGTTGGAATTCTATGATATGCAGCCTTTTCAGATTGGCTTCTTTCACATAGTAATATGGCATTTAAGGTTTGTCCATGTTTTGTCATGGCTTGATAGCTCATTTGTTTTTAGTGCTAAATATTATCCTATTGTCTAGATGTACCACAGTTTATCCATTCACCTACTAAGGACTACCTTGGTTGCTCCTAGGTTTTGACAATTATGAATAAAGGTGCTATAGATATCTGTGGGCAGGTTTTTGGATAAATGTAAGTCTTCTACTCATTTGGATAAATCAAAAAGCATGTTGCTGGATCATATGATAAGAATGTGTTCAGTTTGGTAAGAAATTGCCCAGCTGTCTTCCAATGTGGCCATACCACTTTGCATTCCCATCAGCAATGTAGGATTTTTCCTATTGCTCTACATCCTTGCCAGCATTTGGTGTTGTCAGTGTTTTGGGTTTGGGCCATTCTAATAGGTTTGGAATCTCATTGTTGTTTTAATTTGTATTTCCCTAATGATAGCTGATGTGGAGCTACTTTTCATATTATAATTGCCATCTGTACATCTTCTTTCATGAAGTATCTGTTCAAGTCTTTTGCTCATTTTTAAAATTTGTTTGGTTTTTTTTACTGTTGAGTTTTAAGAGTTTTTATATTTTGGTTGAGTCCTTTAGCAGATTTGTCTTTTGCATGTATTTTCTCCCAGTCTGTGGCTTTTTTTATTGTCTTGACAGTGCCTTCCACAGAGCAGAAGTTTTTAATTTTAATAAGGCCTTAGTATTTTCTTTCATGGATGGTGCTTTTGGTATTATATCTAAAAATTCATCATCAAACCCAAGGTCACCTAAATTTTTTCTTCTATGTTATTTTGTAGAGGTTTTATAGTTTTGTGATTTACATTTTGGTCTATGATCCATTTGAATTAATTTTTGTGAGAAGTGTAGTGGCTGCGCAAATTTTTGTTCAGGGCTCCTGAGTGGCTCAGTGCTTAAGCCTCTGCCTTTGGCTCAGTTCAGGGTCTCAGGGTCCTGGGATCCCCTGCATTAGGCTCTCTGCTCAGCGGGGAGCCTGCTTTTCCCTCTCTCTCTGCTTGCCTTTCTGCCTACTCTCTCAGTCAAATAAATAAATAAAATCTTAAAAAAGAAAAAAGAACCTCCAATGTTCTAAGCACCATTTGTTGAAAAGTCTATCCTTTCTCTACTGAATTGCCTTTGCTCCTTTGTCAATGATTAGTTGATTATAAATGTATGAGTATGTCTCTATTTTGTTCCATTGAACTATTTTTTTTTCTATTCACTAACATCATCCCATCTTAATTACTGTAACTTTGTATTAGGTCTTAAAGTTAAATAGTATCAGTAGTCAGTCCTCTGACTTTGTTATTCTTTTATAGCATTGTATTGGCTATTCTGAGTCTTCTGCCATTCCATATAAACATTAGAATCAGTTTGTGGTACTAACTAAAAAGTTGCTGGGATTTTTATTGAGATTGTGCTGTCTCTATTGATCAAATTAGGAAGAAGTGGCATCTTAATGATATTGATTTTCCTAGGTATGGACATGTAATATCCCTACATTTAGACCTTTGATTTCTTTCATCAGATTTATAGTTTTCCTCAAATAGATTCTGTATATATTATTACAGATTTATATTGAAGTATTTTAGGGTTTTTTTTGTGTGCTGATATAAATGCTATTGTGTTTTTATATCCTGTAAATTTGCTATAATTAGTTATTACCATACTATTTTGTTAGTTTGTTAGTTTGTTAGTTACCGTACTATTTTTGTTAATTCTTTTGTGATTTTCTACATAGACAATCATGACATCTATGAACATATCACACTATTGCCTCTATCTTTTATTTCTTTTTTGGTTTTACTGCATTAGCTAGGACTTCCAGTTCCATGTTGAATGAAAGTGGCAAGATGGGACATCCTTGGTCTGTTCCTGATTTTAGGGGGAAATCTTCTTATTTCTAACAATTAAGTCTGTTGTTAACAGTAAGATGTTTACAGATGTTGCTTACCAAGTTGAAGAGATTCTCTACATTCCTAGTTTGTTGAAAAATTTTATCAGAAATGAGTGTTGGTTTTCATCAAATAATTTTTCTGATGATTAGATTTATTTGCTCCCCATTTTTATCTACCTTTACTGTTCCTACCTTCTTGGAGAAAAAAAAAGAAAGGATATTCATTGAGGATCATATTTTGGTAGGCCTCCATCTGTTGCTCTTGTCTCCAGAAGCTACATATAATCAGATCAGTGGTTATTCATCAGAGCTGTTGGCCCCAATATGTAGTCTCTCTTTCCTTCTATGACAGAAGGTTTCTTCAGCACACAAGTAGTAAACCCATCCAACCTCTCAACCACCTTCTCCAAGCTACCTAATCTACACCCTTTTATACTTCCACATTCATATTCCCAAACCCGTCACATCTTAAGCTCTTCAAATCCCACATAACTAACTCTGAAAGTACTCACTCCCTATACTTCCTCTCCTTGGAGCCTTCTGTGTGCAATGATTTCCTCTTCTCCCTCATCAAGATCTCCAATTTTATCTACCTTCACTCCAGTAAAACAGACCTTTCTCATCTTCATTTCATTCTTTTTTCTTCTTAATTTCCATGGTTCAGAACTTCAGTTACAATTTTGCCTACAACTTATTATCTTTGTCCTCATTTTTTCATTTCCACTGGGCAAAACTGAAATGATGGATGAATCCAACTCAACTGTTTTATTTTGACTGCATCTGAGCAAATACAGCTGGAGAATTCACAAGAGGGCAGATGGTGATGCTGTAACTTTATAATCAGCAAAATAAAATTGACCCTCAGGACTATTTAGCAATTTGACTGTATTTTTTGTTCCACCCTCTCTTCACCATGTGGAATGTTTCAAAACTTCTTTCCTTGGCCTTTGAAAAATGTCTTAATTTTTCCATCTTAGTGGATTTCCTGTGTTACACTTCACAAAAAGAAGCCTTCATAGATATTGGAATTCCATTTAGTATAAATCTATTTAGATAAGTTCTTATCTTTTTTTTAAACTTTTATTTCATTAATGAGGGAGAAGTTCTTCCTATGTAGTGCTAGGGCCACCTCTCATGATTTGGATTCTACTTCTTAGAAACCTCAAAATATCAACCAACCTTTTTCCTAATATATTCAATAATTCTTTTATAGTTGTCTTCCCCATCCTAATTAAAAATCATCAATTATCTCCCTTAAAAAAATCAACTAATCTGGCCACTCTCTCATTTCTAATTCTCATCATTTACAGTGAAAATAATGAAAAAAGCTCTCTATACAAGTGATAGATTATATATTTAATTAAAATATTACCTCCCTATGTGCTGTGCCATTCACATTAGGTTTGGCCACATGACTTTTCTTTAGTTAATAAGATATATGTGAAGTGATCATGCCACTTTCAAGAAGCAGCTTTTAGAGTAACTGCATGGTGCTGCCACTTTTTTTTCTTTTTTTTGCCTTTAAGAACCCCTCATGTGTCAGATAATGGCTGCAACTTCCTTTAGTCCTAAATGGTATACCGCATCAGCAGAGCTGATGTCAATCCACAGTGGAAAATAGTTTAAGCACAAAATCAGCCTCTCTGATAATGTTACCATTGGAATTTTCAAGTTGTTGTTTTTTTACCACTTCACACTCTAACTCACAATGACTTGTATGTGACTTCTTGCCTGCATTTTCTCCTGTCCATTACTTCTCAAACCATTTTAATCTGACTTCAGCACTATCTCTTCACTTCTATATGGCAGTAACTTGAGTGGCCATTTTTCAGTACTATCTTAATTAAGTTCCCTCCAAGCAGCATTTCAAATAGGTGACCATTCTCTTTTTTTTTTTTTTTTTTTTGGAACTTTTTCTTTTAAAGATCCTATTGCAATCTGTGAACCTACTATTTCTGATAGTAGGTAGTGATAGTTTTAAAAGCCAGTATTCCTTGGTTGTTAAATACTGGAGTTTCTCAAGACTCTATCCTAAGACCTCATCTCTTCTCATTCTACATTCTAATCTTGGGAAATTCCAATGAATATGTGATTTTATTTTCTTCCTTCACTTATGTGATGTTTAAACTTATATCTTCAGTGCAAACTTCTTTGAGATACTGACATAGATAGTCAAATTGTCTACTTTATGTCTTTCCTTAAATTTCTTAAAGGCACTTCATATTCAAAATACCCAAAATGTAACATACAACCCTTTGCTCCAAACCTGCCCTGTTTCTGGTGTTTGTTTCATTTTCTCTCACCCCTTTATAAAACTTCTTGACACATATCCTGGGCCTGTTTCTGACTCTTACAGTACTTGTTAGAAAGTGCCAAAATTCCAAGTATGATTGATAGATACATAAGTAAGTAAATAAATAAAAAGTAATCACACACATTAGGGTGAAACTACAGATAAAGATGTGATTTTAAAAGTTAAAAGAAAAGGTAGTTTGTTGTTTAAGCATTGACCATAGTATTATAAGCAATTGCTCAGAACTGGCATTGGAAGCCAGAAGTTAGTGAAATAATACATTAAGAGGCTGTAAGAAAATACTAGTAACTTATAATTGTATATTAGTAAAAATATCTTTTGAGAACAAAACAGAATTAATAACTTTTTCATACATATTAAAAATAATGAGTGTGTAGTGCTATGGCTCCTTTCTAAAGGGAATTCCGTAAGATATATTTTAGGCAGAACAGATGGAAGTCTGAGATTGAAGAATAGTAAGGGACAAGAAGGTGGTAAATATGTGGGTAAATTTATACAACATTCACTGAATAAAACCAGAACGTCTAATTTCAAGGAGTTAAAATGTAGAAGGAAAATAAAAGGACATAATTCAAGAGAAACAAAAAGAACATGAAGGGAATAATACACATTCAGTATACTGTTACCATTTTCCTTTAAAACTGTAAGTTAGGTGCTCAGTGTATTATTTTTCTTTATACTTTACAAATGTTTTACAAGCATTGCCTTCTTTTAAATAATATTTAATAAAAATATAAATATGTATTTTCTTATCTCCAGCTGAGCATGAAACAGGTTTATGAAGAAGTAAAATTTATAATTTGTTAGAGAATAAGACTGGCCTACTATACTGTTCCTCACATATCCTAAATTGTAGAAGCATTCCAAGAACCATGTTTAGTGGATATGTAGTGTAGTGGCTTAATCTGTGATTCGGCACCAAAAAAGATGTAGCCTTTTATGTATAAGTGGTATAAGTGGAGGCTTCTGACATATGAACAAGATGTGCTAAGTGTAACAAAACAAAACAGAAACAAGAACAAAACAAAACAAAAACACAAAAAAACCCTCCCCCCAAAAAAGAAGAAGAAGAAGAAAAAAGAAACCCACAGTACTATGGATTCTGTTTTAAGGAAATGATCTAGTTGACAGAGCTGAAGAAATGTGGCTTGTGAGATCATATGGAATTTCACTATCTATAATGATCTTAATAAATTTCAAGATTATGTAACAACAGTTGAAGATCAATAGATATCTAAAGGTATTACTATAATTCTAAAAGCTACTCAATTATTCTTTTCTGTGCCAGAAATGCAAATCTTCTTAAAGCCATAGTAGTGAAAGACTCACTGTTTTCAGCATCTAGTTCTGTAACATAAAACATCATCCTTCCCCCTACCATACAGAGGACAGATAATTAGTCTTAAGAACATCATTGTGGCAGAGGTGCTCATAAGGGCTGCCATATGAGTGAAAGAGACTAATTATTTCAACTAAGTTTTTTTAGCTGTAATCTCATATGATATTTATAGAATCAGTAAGATAATAGCTTTAATACATAGCTTTCGATATAACTTAGGAAATTTTATCTAGAGAAGTAGGAAAAGCACAATATACTGTTGAAAACAGTAGATCACGAAAACAGTAGTGGGGAAATCTGTCCATGGTCCTGAAGAAGCCACCTACCAGTGCTTGTTTCATTAAATGGTCTGTACTTGCACAAATTAATTTCAAGATTATCTACCAGGTCCTTCTTTTTTTTTTTTTAAGATTTTTATTTATTTATTTGACAGACAGACAAGTAGGCAGAGAGGCAGGCAGCGGAGGTGGGGGGAGCAGGCTCCCTGCTGAGCAGAGACCCCCCCCCAATGCGGGGCTCCATCCCAGGACCCTGGGATCATCACCTGAGCCAAAGGCAGAGGTTTTAACCCACTGAGCCACCCAGTGTGCCCCAACCAGGTCCTTTTTATTCCATACTTATTGTCAGATATGTTATTTTAGAAGAAGAGCCCTGTCATATTCAGGAATACTGTAATTATTTCAATTTATATTATGTAGATATGTTGTTTTTTAACAACAGGTGGTATTAATAAATATTTTTTAAACACGTGGAATTTACCAAGATGTCACCTCACGTTTTCAGAATACGTTATTATTAAAATCAAGGATTCCTTTAGTCATACCTAGACGTATTAATTTTACACATCAGTTTCTCAGAAAAACCGAGCGTAAAACCCAAAAACTACCCCCAGAATTTCACCCAACACAAAGCCAGATGCCATTGGTCAGGAATGCAACATTAGTAACAGAAAAATTATTTTTCTCTATTGCTAGGTAATTAAAAATTTTAAAAGAACCCTTTATACTTGAAAGCAACTCAACTTAAATTTAAATGTAACTGAAGGTGTGCATACTTGCTCAGGAGATGTAAATACACTAATTGATGGGCCAGGACATATAGAAGAGATGATTTAGAAAGGGTTAGACTTGTTTTCTCAATGATTCTTTTCTTACATCAGCAACCTGAAGGAGTCTGCTGGTTGTTCCATTTTATGAATGAAGGCATAAAGATTATAATAGTGCAACAGAACTGATAGACAAGGTTGTTGTAAAGGCCAGTTTCGCGGAGATAATATCAAAAGTCTGGAATTTACCATCAACGTAAAAATTCAGATATTTAGAATAGGAAAACAAAGTTCCAGCATGACAAATGTTAGACATTGAGCAATTTTTGGTTTTTGGAGAGTAACTAAATGCAAGGAAAAGGTCAAAGATAAATTTCTGATATAGTTCATTGGAAAAAAAAATATGGCAGTCAATAAATGTAGGACAGTCACCCCCCAAATGACACTAAATATAATTGATGATGTGTAAAACTATTAGGAGTTTTCTTCAGAAGTTGGGTTTAGAGAAGATCTAGAGTCTTAGAATAAGTCAAGTTTAAATGTTCCAAAAACGGAATTGTATCTCATTCATAGTAAAGTAAAAAAAAAAAAATAGTAGTTTCAAGTAGGGGCAAATATAAGGAATATGAATATTTAAAATTCAATTTAATCATTCTTCAGTTTGGTAAATTTTTGCATTCTTTGGCTTACTCTTACTAATACCTTGAAAAAAAGGACATGTTTCATTAAGCATTAAACTCCAAATTCCCCAGCTAATAATATTGCTGATCATCTGATGTAAGTAAAACATTATAAGTAACATGAAATAGGTACAATAGTTGTCAATAATATTTAGCATTACCTCCTTGATCAGAATGGTATCTGATGAACTTATATATTATCATTTAAGTAATTTTATTGATCATCTATTGATGTATAACCAAAGCTTAACTCCAAAGCTCAGTAGTTTAAAATAACAATGATCATCAGTTGGGTATTTTTGGTGCAAAGTAGTAAAGTCAGATGTTGACTGGGTTATGGCCATCCGGAGGCCTCACTGGGGCTGGAAAATCCATTTCTTAGGTGGTCCACACACATGCTTCGTAGGTGTGGTTAGCTGTTAGTAGATCTTATTCCTATCTACATGGGATTATCCACAGGTCCTCATGTGAGTTCTCAAAGCATGGAGGTTCACTTGCCCCAGACTGGGTGACCTAAGAGAACAAGGTGAATGCCACAACACCTTTCATGATCCAGCCTCAGTAATAACAAACCATCCCTTTTGTGGTATTCTGGTACACAGGTCAGTCCTGATTCAGTATGAAAGGGACATACACAAGTGTGATAATATAGAAGGCAAGGATTATAGGGAACCATCTTGGAACATGTCTACCAGAGTAACTAATTACAAGAACCATGATGTCTCATGAATTAGTTATTTTTTTTTTAGAAGATTTTATTTATTTGAGAGAGTGAGTAAGAAAGAGACAGAGTGAGCATGAGTGGGGGGAGGAGAAGAGGGAGATGGAGAAGGAGACTCTTGCTGAGCAGGTAGCTGGCCACAGGGCTCAATCCTGGAACTCTGGGATTGTGATCAGAGCCAAAGGCAGATGCTTAACTGGCTAAGCCACCCAGGTGCCCCATGAATTAGTTGTTTTTAAAAAAATTTTATTATGAAATGATTTTAGGTTTACAAAAGAGTTGAAAAGTTAGTGCAGGAGTTCCTATACTCTTCATCTAGTTTTCCTGAAGTTATCCTACATAACTGTAGCACAATTAACAACTAAGAAACACTGGTACAATACTATGACGTAAACTAGAGACTTTAATTGGATTTCTTGTTTTTCCATTAATGTTCTATTTCTGGTCCTGATCTATGCCAGAAAAAGCACATTGGATTTTGTTGTCTTTTCTCCTTGGTCTCCTCTACTCTATTTTTGTCTTTCAGGACCTTAAAAAATATCGAGGAGTACTGATCAAATATTTCATAAAATGTCTCTCCATTTGGAATTTTCTGGTATTTTTCTCAAAAGCAGATGGGAAGTATGAGCTTAGAAGAAGGTGAAATGCCCTTGTCACCTATCACATCATATCAAGGTACCTGATATTGACATGAATTATCAGTAGTGTGGTTAACCTTAACCTGGTTAAGATGATGAATGCCAATTTTCTCTACTACAGTTACCAGTTTTTCCTTTGCATACTCTATTTGTTAGACACAAGTCTTTAAGTTCTGCCCACAGTCAAGGTTAGAGGAGTTAAGATCCACCACCTAGAGGGAATACTATCAGAGAATTTGTGCATATATATTAACCCCACCACAGCAGGGGAAGCTGGGTGGCTCAGCTGGTTAAATGTCTGACTCTTGATTTTGGCTCAGATCATGATCTCAGGATTGTTAGATTGATCCCTGTGTTGGGCTCTGGGCTCAATGCAGAGTTTGCTTAAGTGTCTCTCCCTCTGCCTGCCCCTCCAACTCATACACCCTCAGTTCTGTCTCAGAAAGAAAGAAAGAAGAAAAGATAAAAGAAAAGGTAAAAGAAAAGAAACTCATCACAGTGCTCAGGTAGTTAATGATTAGAGAATAGAAGATAGTTTCTTGATAGAAATAAAGGATTGAATAGGACATCTGAGAAAGTATTTTTGCTTCAAAATATTTCTGCTTCAGAATACTCTTAAGCCTGTCACTATTTCTTTATTCCTATACTTATTTTAATACAAGTAAAAATAATCCACTTAACTTACATTTTCCTGTCACAAATGTACAACATCAAAATTTTAAAAAAGGTTTTGATAAGTATGGTTTAAAAGCCTAAATATTTCAATTTTACCCCAATTCACTTTGAGAATTCCAAATATCTACAGTTACACCAAAAAAATCTGTTCTCTATACACAAGATATGTGAAGCTTCATATTTTGGTTTGTTAAGGAGTTTTTTGGATGGAAGGTCAACTAGATATAACTATAATGGTCTCCAATGAATACTAATAATGGTACCAAGAACATCTTGACAAAATACTGGATAAGTTCCCAGAGAGCAGACTCTTAAGATTGTAGATTATATTAGTAGCACTAAAATTCAATTTTAATTGGCCATGACACTCACATATACTTCAGAACTGATGAAGTTCTCTTCAGACTAACAATTCTTAATAAGCTCTGTTTAATTTTAATTTCTATTTCCATTTGACAATATCTAAGGAAAATGTGTGACTTGGTATGATAACACCACCCAGTTCAAGTGCTGTAAGTTTCCAGTTTGTTCCTATTCACCTAGCCAATTTAATTTCCAAATCATAAACTCTTCCACTCTGCCTTCTGAGAACAATAATTTCCTTTGGAAGGTTTCTTTAAGGTTTTTAACCTTGATTGAGAGAATATATCAAGTGAAAATACTTTATATAATCCAGTTCTTTTGTTCTATAAATTATCAAAACAGTAGCACTTCTATGAATCATATTTTGGCAAATATGTATTCCTTTAGAAGAATTATGATAGGTGAACAAATTTAGCGCTGTTCTGATAACTAATAGTTATATAAGAGGGAGAAACAGTGTTAGCTTCCAGTCTCACTACATCCCTTTCTACTCATGGCAATATGGATAGATCTAGACATTCTTTGTCTCTTTTCTGACTCACAGAAATAAATCTGAAAGAATTAAGATGTTTACTGAAGAAGTAACAGAAAAGCATGGTAACACTAAAACTTATTTTTTTTAAACTTTTCTTAATTTAGGATGAAAAGACAATTTTATTTTTTTATTTATTTTAAAGATTTTATTCCTTTATTTGAGACAGAGAGAGAGAGAGAGAGAGAGCATACACAAGCAAGGTGGAGGGCTAGAGGGAGAGGAAGAAGCAGATTTCCTGATGAGCAGGGAGCCCAACACAGGGCTTGATCCCAGGACCCTGAGATCATGACCTGAGACAAAGGCAGATGCTTAACCAACCAAGTCATCCAGGAGCCCTAGAAAAGACAATTTTAGAGCCTATTTCACCTCATTTGTAAACAATTTCCCGACTTTTGCCCAGGTCAATATTGTTCCCTTTATAGACTTCACCCAGAACATTTTTTTGTCCCTCTCTTGTAACACTTATCCTACATAAGACTATTTTCACTAGAAGCACATCTTCTGCCACATGATGAAGCTGACCTTGGAATCACAGAAGGCAGAGCACATTCATCTTGTACCCTCATCATAGTATCTACAACACAGTGGACATCCATTAAATATTTGTTAAATTTTGAAAACATATTTTAAGAATCTTGAAAATTTCTTTTAAAAATTCAAAATTACATATATTCAATAAAGAAAACTGAGGAAACACAATAAGAAAAAAAGGTGGGCACTATTGTTATCACCATTTACAGATGCAGAAATTGAGGTTTAGAGATGTTAAGTCGCTCAAGATTATAGCTCTGGTGTCAGTTTCTCAACCAGTATGTGATACTGTAAAGGGCTGGAAGTGCTAGCTGCCAATGGGTATTAATGAACCATCTGGGGTTGGAAATCATTAATGCATGACAGCTACTTAGAAAAGATGTTCAATGTCTCATGCATTTACTGACTGATTTACCATATATTTAATATCTCCATGTCAAATATTAGGAACTATATTTTGTTGGATATTCTCTAGCTGGCTAAAAGCAGAAGCAGAAGAGAAATTTTGGTTGAATTTAAGGCTGGGATCTCAGCATAGTGATTTCAGTGACTGGGGTAAAGGAATTGAAGGTATTGATGTAAATCATAATAAAGTGACTGACCAATCAAGGTAGTGAATGAAATTATCCAGAGATAATTTCAGAGACTGGGAGTCCAGAAAATAAAGATTTGAGTAACTGGGATGGGGAACTCAGATTTTCAAAAGAAGAGGGACAATAAGAATAAATAATATAAGAATGATTTACTGTCAATTAGCAATTTCACACACAGAGTTGTGTGAGTAATGGCAAGGTTCAAGACACACCAGTATGAAAAAATTGTTAAAATGAGGTAGGAGTGAAGGGAAAGTAAATGATATTATTGCCCATGATAGTCACCCAATAAGAAGGGAGAAGAGCAACACAAGGTTCTGAACTGGTGCATTTCTACTCCCCCAAATAGGGAGCCAGGCATGACATCATGACATCCCCATCATGTGGAATACATGAAAATTTTTAATGTTTGTTGGTGAAGTAGCAGTTATTCTGCCTATGGATGTGTAATCCATGAAATTATTTAGGTCCTTTTTGAACTTGCTGGTATTTTATTCCTAGCATTATTTAGAATAATGTGTTAAAGTTTTTGTTTGTTTTTGTCTTCACTGTCTAAATGAACACTCTTGTCTGAAAATATAACTGATTTTCAGTGTTTTGATTGATGCAGGACACATCCAAGTTAAGTCTGTCGGCATGGATTACTGTTTTATAAATATCCATAATGTCTTTTCTCTGCCTTCCTCTTCCCGTAACAGAATCCATGACCTTCCCTGTTTAGTGTCATGGTTATGAGCATGGACTTTAGGACCAGGCTTCCCTGGGTTCAAATCTTCCCTCAGCCACTTACTACGAGTTGGAGGACTTGGGTGAGTCACTAACATTCTATGATCATGAGTAACCTTATCTGTAAAATGGAAGAAAATACTTTTACCTGCCGCATAGGATTTTGCGAGGATCCAATCCATAAATACATGGAAAGGCGCCCCCTCCCCAACTTTGGACCAGCATACAAGTAAGGACTAAGGCTGTGCTGGATAAAATTAATATAATTATTTTCGTAAAAATGCCATCTTGCCTTTAGCCACTGAACTTTCCTTTCTCAGATCCTCATGTCCATGAGGTCTCCTGGAGGGACAGTGTATAAAGTGCACATAGAATGGCAAAGCTTAGAATGATGTAAGAGTGTTACAATATATTCACTTGAGTTTTTATATCTTTTCCTAGTGATGCCCAAGAAATTGTTGGCTCATGTGCCATGGCAGTACATAGCAAATATTTTAAAAAACCAGTCAAAAATGACTCCATGATTCTCAGACTGTACTTTATAGCTCTGAACCCCTATGTTTTAGAAATAAATTGTAGCATCCCCCCACATACCCTAAAATGAATTATCTTAACACTTTAATACCATAGTTTCCTTCCCATGTTGAGTTATTTGGAGGAAATGACTTTTACTACATGAAAGAAAATACCACTATCTAGACAATTTCTGTTCTAGATAATTTCTGAACATGTAAGATTTATGTTCCTACCCATCTCTAGAATACTGAACAATCAACTTTTTGGATATGAGTCCCTTATTCTTTTCTCCTCATTTTTATTTAGCAAACATGTATTGAGAAGTTCCCAGAGATTTGCTTTGTGGTGCAATTTTGCATGAGAGTCCAAAATATAAGTAGTGTTCCTATCCTTGAAAACTCAGTCAATCATGTCCACTACTCCTCCTGGTCCAAACATTTTACCTTACATAAAGCAAGACAAGGCTATGCAAACTCCACTAAATTTCCCATAAGACACAGTCAAATGAGTGGCTTGGTCTTGAGATAGAGGAAGCCCTAGTGAGGAACATGCTTTGTTATTGCTCCTGAATGCACCAGTCAAGGACCAAATTAGGCTATGATCCTCAACCACTTTATTAACTATAAGACAAGATGCTTATAGTTCCTGCACTGGAAAGTCTTTCAATTTATATTAAAATCAATAATTTGCTGAAGCATCTGCTTTGAAACATTACTTTACCAGTAGACCTGAGAGGCAAAGTGGAGAGACTCTAGCACAGCTCTTGAATTCTCTAGTTGTTCATCCTTAGGAAATTTCTTAATTTCTTTGCTCCAGATGATTATATGTTCTACTTTGTTGACTTATAATAAAGACAAATAATATCATAAATGTAAAGCATAATAATGACTAGCATTTCTTGGCTTGTTACTAGCAGCTAGATATCTCTTCCAGATAGGAGTAAGGAATCAAGGTTTCTCTCCATTTTTCCACACTCGGAAATGTGTGGAATGAATTCCAGTATAATGTCATAGTCCTGCCAGACTATAGGAATTCTACAGGAACTCCGTAATCATCCTTGGAAACCCTCTGGGTGTTTCTCTCTGGATATCTGTACCACCAGCATCTTGAACAAAGGGTAAAATATTGTCATTAGATGCTCTCCAAAAAGCCATACACAAAACTTAGTTAAAAATTCCCTCTTGGGGGGCATCTGGGTGGCTCAGTGGGTTAAGCCTCTGCCTTTGGCTCAGGTCATGATCTCAGGGTCCTGGGATCAAGTCCCACATCAGGCTCTCTGCTTGGCAGGGAGCCTGCTTCCTCCTGTCTCTCTCTCTCTCTGCATGCCTCTCTGCCTACTTGTGATCTCTGTCTAATAAATAAAATCTTAAAAAAAAATTCCTTCTTGGGGCACCTGGGGGCTTAGTCAGTTAAGCACCAACCAACTCTTGATTTCAGCTCAGGTCATGATGCCAGGGTGGAAGGATAGAGTCCCAAGCCCCAAGTCAGACTCTGCACTCCGTGGGGAGTCTGCTTGAGATTCTCTCCCTCTGTTGTCTCAGCATGCTCTCTCTCTTAAAATAAATAAATAAATCTTTTTTAAAAAAAACAATTCATTCTTAAGTGTGTGTATTAAGACATGGGAGTTAAGATGTATGTGTTAAAATACAAGTAAAAGTATATAGATTTGCATATGTACATAAATGTCCGGAATGAAAGAACCATGAGCATCAAACGTTAACACAGGTTTTGTGGGGTGCTAGGATTATGAGGAAATTTAACCTTTTTACTTATACCTTTCTTTATTGACTGGATTTTTATACTGTGTAAGAGTTACCTTTATGATACAAAAATTAAAGCTATAATGGACATTGTTTGGTGGATGGCCCTGAACTCGCCTACCTTGTGTTTTTATGAAGACATTTATGCTAGAATCTGGTCTTTTTATTCCCCTGCCAAGGCAAGTTAGTGGGTTATGGGATAGAAGGAATGGAGCCTGCTCAGGTCAGCATCTCTCTCAGGGATTTGCCTGCCAGGGAAAAGGCCACATGCAGGGCTGCAGGCTGCCATTTGGTCAGGGGCCTCCCCCAGGAGAAACAGAGCTCCCAGCTGTACCAGTGCCTGTGTGTATGAGCCTGTCTCAGGAAGAGGTCAAGTCTGACAAGACCAAATGGATGCAATTCTAACACCCCACTTTCCAGTCAGACTGTGACTTAAAGAGGTGACATGGTTCACCTCTAATATCTCTTTTTCTATTTATAGGTGTTTGTGTATGTGTGCACATGGGTATATATGCATACATGAGTGTGAGTGACTGAATTCAGGAGAGTATGGAAATGATGTATCACTGATGTGGGGAACAAAGGCAGAAAGATGTACATAAAATTAAATTTCCTTATAACCTGCAACACACTGACAAATACTGGAGGCAGGCAGAGTATGACATTCCTCCAGGAACTCCCAATCTTAATGTCAGTGACTTGCTAGAGGGAAAAATAACTTTAACATGACAATAGCCAGGCCTTTTGGAGAAGCACCCTGGGTGACTCAGTGGGTGAAGGGGTTGAGTGTGGGACTCCTGGTTTCCACTCCAGTCATGATCTCCACTCAGGAGATCAAGCCCTGCATCAGCCCCTTGCTCAGCAGGGAGGTTGCAGTTCCCCTCTCTTTCTGCCCCTCCGCTCCACCCACCACCCCCACCTCTGAAATCTATCAATCTTAAAAAAAAAGAGAGAGAGAAAGAAAATATGGTTTGGAAACTTCACTTTGTCTTTCCCTTCCTCAACTCTAAAGTATATAATCAATTGCTCCTCACAACCCCAGGGCAGCTTTTTCTCCCTATGGGTCCTGCCCAAGCACCAAAAACACATCAAGAATTCTTTCTTAGCAATTGGCTCTGAACCTGAACACACCAAACCACATCATTACTGTTCCCCCTAAACTGACCGTGATTTGCTCTCTTGCTGTTTTTTGTCAGGTAATACTCATCACCCTTCTCAAAAGTACACCTGGTTCATTTTGTGGAAATCCCTTTCCTCCAACAGGTATACTCTTGGGGGAGACAAGTTCTGGAAGCTAGAGGGGTCCCCAGAGCCTTCTTCTGTTAGGAATTTGAACTGAGTGGAGAAACCAAAGACAGAAAGCCTGGTGAGAGTTACTGTCTGGCTTCGAGGTGAGTACTTGGGTACATCAGTCACACTGTTCCTGCTACCATGTATCCTGGAGTGTCTCCGTTCCCGCCTTTTCTAAGACTGGCTCTGTCACCTTCCCCTCAAATTTCTTAGTTTCCTCAATATCCTTCTAATAATTTACTGATATGTCTATGTTACTTATAGTTAGTTTCTGTTCACAGCAATAATAGATACCATTTGGGAAGGGGGAAATAAAGAAAGAAACTGTGGCCTGACTTGTATGGATGAAACCCATTAGGTACAAATGGGTTCAGTGAACACATGAATTCTTTTTTTTTTTTTTAAGATTTTATTTTATTTATTTGTCCAAGAGAGTGAGCACAGGCAGACAGAGTGGCAGGCAGAAGCAGAGAGAGAAGCAGACTCCCCACTGAGCAAGGAGTCCGATGTGGGACTCGATCCTAGGATGCTGGGATCATGACCTGAGCCGAAGGCAGCTGCTTAACCAGCTGAGCCACCCAGGCATCCCTAACACATGAATTCTTAAACTGAGTTAACATCAATCTCTATATTACTTCACATCACTGATCATAACTAGTGTCAAGTTCTTGTGAGTTGTAAAGTTGTAATAAAAATATGTGATGTAAGATTATTATATATGCAAAATGAAGAACTCACTAGGGTTCCTTACCTACAAAAACAATCTATAAATGGCACTTACCATGTAAAGTATTCGGGTATGTGCCTCTATTTGCAGAAGGTAGATTTCCTCTCATTTTGTTTCATTTGTGAAAGAGAATACCATCTTCCTTATAGTATCATGAGTGAAATGAGATTATACCTATAAAAGTTCTCCAAAGACTTTCCGTAAGTTATGACCTAAATCTAAATGCAATTCCAAACTACGTTCTATTGATAACCAAAGGTTAAGTTTATGCCCTTGTTAAGTAGGAAAAGGGGCTGAAATCTGAAGTCATTTGGAACTCGTAAAAGAATAAATCTAGCTTTTTAGTGTAAGCCAATTTGACAACTTCCTGACAACATTTTGCTAAACTGTTTTCTTTTAATTAAATAGAAGCAGAAAAGCATTCTTGGTGTTGAGAAAAAATTTTTTTCTACTATGTAAATATAGAGTAGAGGTTTGAAAAATTACATTCCTTGTCATTCTTCATTTTTGGTATCTATCCTTCAAAAAATGTATTCAGTAATATTGAGCAGATTTATTCAGTAAAAAAAGAACATGATGATACAAGATAATGAGGGATTATACATTAATAGTGGCACCATTAATTCTAATCATAATATATAACTGTCCTTTCAAGATGCTATAAGCAAACGAGTCAACAATGGGGGCTCTTTCATGATTTTACATTGTTGGAAATGTGTAACCTTAGGCAAAGATCTCTCCAAGAGTAATCTATGGACCACCTACATCCAAATTACTACTAGGAGCAACAGTTTTATAGAGTGGATTTGTGAAATTCCTTCACCCCTCCATTTACTGAATTATAATTTCTTAAGGCATTAAAAAAAAAGAACACTGATAACATATGTTCCATGTATTTTCATGAACATCAGAATTTGAGAACAATAGCTTAGGTAGACATCACTGAGCAGACAGAAGGAAAAGTAAGATAGCTATGTGACGCTAGAGTTGTACACTGGACAACTTTGGAGTGTGCTGTTGATGTCACAGTCTACGTACAGCAGTTCTGATTGCAAGACTTAATTAATATCTTCCAGCTACCAAGGAGTAGTTACTAAAAGAGTGACTGAGAGAATCCATTCCATTGGTACCTTTCAAAGCCTCAGTTATCAATGTCCTTAAATATGAGATGTACGACGAGTTATATTTTGATCTATGCCCTAAATAATAAATTATTAAAATGTCTGAAAAATTCTATTTGTTCCATCATTTATTTGATGGGAGTCTAGGTTTTTAAACCAAGGAACTAGAGAAGAAAAAATCCTAATGAGAATTATCAGTCTTTGGTCTGTAGTTATTTAGTATACACTTAGACCATCCCTGAAGAGAAAAAAAACAACACATCTCTTTAAAAAGTCCATTTCTTTCTTGGAAATAGTACCAAAACCTGATTTCCTTCTTTAGAAAGTATTCTCACATTATAAAAATTAGCCGATGGTATATAGTTGAGTGATAATCAGAGTGAGGGGTTGCAGCAAGAGACAATCAGAACTGTAGCATGTCAACACCAATTCTCTCAAATCAAATGTTAAGCAAAGTGTCTTCAATTTAAAAACAAACTATACAAGGGGCGCCTGTGTGGCTCAGTCAGCTACACATCTGCCTTCGGCCCAGGTCATGATCCCAGGGTCCTGGGATGGAGCCCTGTATCGGGCTCCCTGCTCAGTGGAGAGCCTGCTTCTCTCCCTCCCCCTCTGCCTGATTCTCCCCTTGCTTGTGCGTGCGTGTTCTCTCTCTCACAAATAAAATCTTTAAAAAAAAAAATAAAAGCAAACTATACGAGTCTTCATAGTTATCTGCATGTTCATGAATATTTGCAGTAACAGAATCTAAAATGTTATTGTTCCAGAAGGTTAAAAAGTGAAATCATCACCTTCCCCGGTGCCGATAACCCAAGCTAATACAATTTCAAGAGCATATTTTTCTATTTTGGATGTGGTTCAGCAAATCAACATGAATCCATTAAGACTGCCTTAATATCATTTCCTCACCCATATCTTTTATCATTTTTCCATACTCTATTTACATATCTTCTTTCATCTTCTTATTCCTTCAAGCATGTCAAGTTTGCCCTCTAAAGAGACATTTCCTATATTCTGTAATTTACTTATGTTAGAAATTCTCAAATAACCACATAGTTCTTTACGAAATGTAGTACCAGTTATCAGATGCAAGTTGTTTTCAGTAGGCAAGGAAATCCCAGTGAATGATTCCTGTTTACTTGATTTCCACAGTATTTATATGTATTTTTTTATGGAAAAAAATGTATACTTTCTTTTCCTTATAGCCTTGGCAATGTATATGATCACATGTATTAAGGCATCAAAATCTAGCTGGTGTATTTTTTCAGTTAGAATGAGCCCCATGATGTGGTAACTTCATTATATACTTCTGTAAATATA
This sequence comes from Mellivora capensis, assembly GCA_004024625.1. Classification (NCBI taxonomy): domain Eukaryota; kingdom Metazoa; phylum Chordata; class Mammalia; order Carnivora; family Mustelidae; genus Mellivora; species Mellivora capensis. Next base: position 99,739 of record PISX010003657.1, on the reverse strand, counting down.
CTACTATTATTTAAGTGTTACTAAATTTAAAAGTTATATTTAAATATTCTATTATAGAAAAATCAACTTATTATCCTAGAAAAAATGAAAGTTGAGAGAAAAAGGATATAGGATCCTCACCAAATAACCCTTTTTGATGATACGAAGTTCCCAGATAATCAATATCAGATTAACAGTAATCTCTTGAAATAAAATTGTCTGGTAAAAGTAGAACTTACTTAAAATCAGATTGAAAACCTAAAAAAAAAAAGATGATTAAGGTGTGTAATAATTTTCTCTTCATATATATATATATATATAGAGAGAGAAGTATGAAAATGAAACCAATAGAATAGAATCATAAGTGTCCTAACATGACTCACATAATAAGAGCCTTCTGAGTAATTCTCATTATGCTCTATAGGAATAACTCTATCTTTTATGATGTTCATGTAGGAAACAAAGACAAAAGAAAAAAAACTGAATTTCCTTACTGCCTAGAGCCCATTGACAAGTCCTTGAAACATGTAGAGTGACCTTTCGCTAGTTGCTGAGCTGCCTCAATGCTGACACTCTGCTAAGAGCAAAAGGCCATTTTAGTCTGACTCTCCTACCCCAGGATACTTTCAGTCCACTTTAACAAATAGAAATTCCTTTGGAAACGTCCTTTATCTCTACACCCCAAGTTATATGTTGGCAATCATCTTCCAAGCATATGACCCACTGAAGACATCTGAAAGGTCTCATAAGTTTTTACTAAGCAGTAATAAATGACTTTTTCCTAACAATAGCTAGTCCCCTCAAGGCCCAGGAAACCTTGCTTCCAAAATTCCTTAGAGACGTAGGCAATCCCTAACCTCCTTCCAACTTGAAAATATATAATTGGCCACTCCTCACCACCCCAGTGCAGCTTCTTCTGCCCAGGGGGCCTGTCCCTGTGCTTTGATAAAACCACCTTTTTGCACTGAAGACATCTCAGGAATTCTTTTTTGGCCATTGGCTCTGAACCCCAACATTTCTAACATCTACATGAACTGAGCTGCTGAGAACAATGGAATATAAAATCCTTTTATTAGAAATTGGCAAAATTTTCAGATCTGTTTTATGGCATGCTGTGTTTCTGTCGAAAAGATCAACAGTTGATGGGCTTCTTGTAAGTACCATGTGGTTTCCATGCAATCATACAAACTTACACAATTTCATTTTGGCTCAATGATGATGGATACTGGATATAAAGAAGATACACATTCCCTTTGGTCTCACAGTTAATGGGCCCATCATTCACTATCACTTTGCTCTTTGTTTTAACGGAGGTGCCGAGAAGTAAAGCAGACAAAAAGAATGGCCTTTCATTTCTTCTCTTGGTTAACTTGAGCAATGCATTTTCGGTCTATTAAAAGCCAAAGCAATAAGTTACCAGGCCTTGGTTCATGTCTGTCATCACTGTTCAAAATTTCCTCTGTTCCTGGCTCTTTCTGTTAGGATTTGCAGGAGTAGGGCTTAGCATTTTGTGATGGAGGAAACCTCTAGCGGATTCTGATGCATGGTGTTTCTTCAAATACTAATTGCTGATGCCTAGTTTGACAGGTCTAGGGTCAGGCCCTCAATGTGCATTTCTGACAGGTTTCCAGGTGAGGCTAATCCTACGACTTGGGAATGCACTCTGGTTATGGTATCTGTAAGTGAATCAATCTCTGAATATCCATAGACTGTCTTTCAGTTCCATTATGTCATTATGATGAAATCTCACCAAAATTAAAGAAAATTAGACCAAAATACACAGTATCAGCTTAGAAAACAACTCTTTGAAAAATCAAAGGAGTCAAGATGATGGAGGAGTATCAGACTGAGATGACATCAGGTTGCAGGAGTTCAGCTAGATAGTTATCACAACATTCTGAATACCTACAAACCCAACAGAAGATGGAAGAGAAGAAGAGCAGCAATTCTAGAAACAGAAAATCGATCAATTTCTGAAAGGTAGGACATGCGGAGAAGTGAATCTGAAGCGACTGGAAGATAGGCAGCAGGGGGAGGATTCGGCTCCCGGCAAGCCGTGGAGCAACGGAGCACAAAATTCGAACTTTCAAAAGTCCGTTCCACTGAGGGACATCACTCCAGAGGCTAAGTGGGGGTGGAGCCCTTGCAGGGACAGTGTGGTATCAGGACCCATGGGGTCACAGAAGGTGTCTGAGTGTAATGGAGAGCACAGGTATCAGAGTGGGAAAGGCAGCTACAGAGATGGAGCCGAAGGGGAGCGCTCAGCTTGGGCTTACCTTAAACTGTGATCCATGGCACAGTCGGACCACTGCTCTTTGAGCAGGGACCTCACAAGTGGCAGATCCAGGGAGACCCACCTTCATCTGCCAAAAGAGCAGAATGGCAAGAATCTGCTGGCTTTGGAAACTTCAAAGGGGGATGTGTGCCAGAGACAGAAATGCTTGGTCATAGGCCAGGTGAGCTCGGATCATGGCCAGAGACCAGGGAGACGGGAGTGATTGAGCACTTTTCTCCAAGGGCACACTGAGGAGTGGGGCCCCAAGCTCTCAGCTCCTCCAGGCTGGAGATTGGGAGGCCACCATTTTCATTCACATCCTCCAGAGCTCTACAGAAAGCTTTCAGAGAACAAAAGCTCCCGAGAGCAAAACCAAGCATATTTCTTAGCCTGGCCTCAGGCAAAGACATTTGAGAATCACTGCAATAGGCTCCAGAAGATCAGCAAGAACAAGCTCACTGATCAAGGAGAACAGTGGAATTCCAGAGGAAGGGAAAGCAAAGCATGGAATTCATGACTTTCTCCCCATTATTCTTTAGTCTTGCAAAGTTAATTAATTTAATTTTATTTTTTCATATTCTAATTTTTTTAACTTTTCTTCTTTCCTCTTTTAACATTTTTTAAATACTTTATCTTAACAATACCTTTCTAAAAAAAATCTTTTTAAACCTTCATCATTATAGTCATATTTTATCCTTCATTGTATCTAACTTTATTTTTTACATACACATAGGATTTTTTCTTCTAAAAAATTTTTGGGATACAATTTCTTCTAATAGATCAAAATATACCCTAAATCTAGCACAGGGCTTTGTTCTAGTCTCCAGCCTGAGCAAGTTCTCTCCACTTTCTTTTTCTTTCTTTTTCCAACCAACTTATCTTATCAATTCATTTTTTAGAAATTTTTTTAAATTTTCATCTTCACAGTCATATTCCATCCTTTCATCGTGTTTACCCTTATTTGCGTGTATGTGTGTGTGTGTGTGTGCATATATATATATATATATATATATATATATTTTTTTTTTTTTTTCCCTTTAAAATTTTGGGAGGTAGTTTCTTCTAAGAGACCAAAATACACCAAAATCAAGTGGGTGCCTCTCTTCTATTCAACAGTCTAATATATATACATTTTAATTTTTTTTAAACTTCTTTTTATCCCCTTTTGTCTCCTTCTGATTTGGGGTCTCTTCTGATTTGGTTAGCATACATTTTTCTGGGGCCTTTGTCACCCTTATACTATTTTATTCTCTCATTCATATATTCATATCTGGATAAAATGACAAGGTGAAAAAACTCACCACAAAATAAAAGAACAAGAGGCAGTACTGAAGACTAGGGACCTAATCAATACGGACATTGGTAATATGTCAGATCTACAGTTCAGAATGACAATTCTCAAGTTGCTAGCTGGGCTCGAAAAAGGCATGTAAGATATTAAAGAAGCTCTGTCTGGAGAAATAAAAGTCCTTTCTGGAGAAATAAAAGAACTAAAATCTAACCAAGCTGAAATCAAAAAAGCTACCAATGAAGTGCAATAAAAAATGGAGCCTCTTACTGCTAGGATAAATGAGGCAGAAGAGAGAATTAGTGAAATAGAAGACCAAATGATGGAGATAAAGAAGCTGAGCAAAAGAGACCAACAACTACTGGACCAGGAGGGGAGAATTTGAGAGATAAGTGATACCATAAGATGAAATAATATTAGAATAATTGGGATTGAAGAAGAAGAAAGAAGGAGAGAGGGGGGCAGAAGGTATATTGGAGCAAATTATTGTAAAGAATTTCTCTAATTTGGCGAAGGGAACAAGCATTAAATTCCAGAAGGCACAGAGAACCCCCCTCAAAATCAATAAAAATAGGTCCACACCTTGTCCTCCAATAGTAAAACTTACAAGTCTTAATGACAAAGAGAAAATCCTGAAAGCAGCCTGGGACAAGAAATCTGTAACATACAATGGTAAAAATATTAGATTGGCAACAGACTTATCCAGAGACCTGCCAGGCCAGAAAGAACTGGCATGATATATTCAGAACACTAAATAACAAAAACATGCAGCCAAGAATACAGTATCACTGAAAATAGAAGGAGAGATAAAAGGCATCCAGGACAAACAAAAACTAAAAGAATTTGTAAACACCAAATCAGCCCTACAGGAAATGTTGAAAGGGGTCCTCTAAGCAAAGAGAGAGCCTAAAAGTAGTAGATCAGAAAGCAACAGAGACAATATACTGTAACAGTCACCTTGCAGGCAATACAATGGCACTAAATTCATATCTTTCAATAGTTACCTGAATGCAAATGGGCTAAATGTTCCAATCAAAAGACACAGGGTATCAGAATGGATAAAAAAACAAAACCCATCAAAATGCTGTCTACAAGAAATTCATTTTAGACCCAAAGACACCTTCATATTTAAAATGAGGGGGTGGAAAACAATGTGCCATGCTAATGGACATCAAAAGAAAGCTGGGATAGCAAACCTTATATCAAATAAATTAGATTTTAAGCCAAAGATGATAATAAGAAATGAGGAAGGACACTATATCATATTCAAAGGGTCTGTCTGACAGGAAGATCTAACAATTTTAAATATCTATGCCCCCAATATGGGAGCAGCCAACTATATAAACCAATTAATAACAAAATCAAAGAAACACATCGACAATAATACAATAATAGTAGGGGACTTTCACACCCCCCTCACTGAAATGGACAGATCATCCAAGCAAAAGATCAACAAGCAAATAAAGACCTTAAATGACACACTGGACCAGACAGACATCACAGATAGACATTCTTGTCCCAGGCTGCTTTCAGAACATTCCATCCCAAAGCAACAGATTACACATTCTTCTCTAGTGCACATGGAACATTCTCCAGAATAGATCACATCCTGGGTCACAAATCAGATCTCAACCAGTACCAAAAGACTGGGATCACTCCCTGCATATTTTCAAACCACAATGCTCTGAAGCTAGAACTCAATCACAAGAGGAAAGTTGGAAAGAACCCAAATACATGGAGGCTAAAGAGCATCCTACTAAAGAATGAATGGGTCAACCAGGAAATTAAAGAAGAATTGAAAAAATTCATGGAAACAAATGATAATGAAAACACAACTGCTCACAATCTTTGGGACACAGCAAAGGCAGTCCTGAGAGGAAAATATATAGCGATACAAGCCTTTCTCAAGAAACAAGAAAGGTCTCGAATACACAACCTAACCCTATACCTAAAGGAGCTGGAGAAAGAACAACAAAGAAAGCCTAAACCCAGCAGGAAAAGAGAAATCATAAAGATCAGAGCAGAATCAATGAAATAGAAAGCAAAAAACCAGTAGAACAAATCAACGAAATTAGGAGCTGGTTCTTTGAAAGAATTAGTAAGACTGATGCCAGACTTATCAAAAAGAAAAGAGAAAGGACCCAAATTAATAAAATCATGAATGAAAGAGGAGAGATCATAACCAACACCAAGGAAATACAAACAATTGTAAGAACATATTATGAGCAACTATATGCCAGCAAATTTGACAATCTGGAAGAAATGGATGCATTCCTAGAGATGTATAAACTACCACAGCTGAACCAGGAAGAAACAGAAAACCTGTACAGACCCATAACCAGTAAGGAGAATGAAGCACTCATCAAAAAACTCCCAACAAACAAGAGCCCAGGGCCAGACGGCTTCCCACGGGAATTCTACCAAGCATTTAAAGAAGAATTAATATCTATTCTCCTGAAACTGTTCCAAAAAAACAGAAATGGAGGGAAAACTTCCAAACTCATTTTACGAGGCCAGCATTACCTTGATCTCAAAACCAGACAAAGACCCTATCAAAAAGAACAATTACAGACCAATATCCTTGATGAACACGGATGTGAAAATTCTCACCAAAATACTAGCCAATAGGCTCCAACAGTACATTAAAAGGATTATTCACCAGGACCAAGTGGGATTTATTCCAGGGATGTAGGGTGGGTTCAACACCAGCAAAACAATCAGTATAATAAAATACGTTAATAAAAGAAAGAACAAGAACCATATGATACTCTCAATGGATACTGAAAAAGCATTTGACAAAGTACAGCATCCATTCTTGATCAAAACTCTTCAAAGCATAGGGATAGCAGGTACATACCTCAATATCTTCAAAGCCATCTATGAAAAACCCACAATGAATATCATTCTCAAAGGGGAAAAATGGAGAGCTTTTCCGCTAAGGTCAGGAACACGGCAGGGATGTCCATTATTACCACTGCTATTCAACATAGTACTAGAAGTCCTAGCCTCAGCAATTAGACAACAAAAAGAAATTAAAGGCATTCAAATTGGCAAAGAAGAAGTCAAACTATCACTCTTTGCAGATGGTATGATACTTTGTGAAAAACCCAAAAGACTCCACTCCAAATCTGCTAGAACTTGTTCAGTAAAGTGTCAGGATATAAAATCAATGCACAGAAATCAGTTGCATTTCTATACACCAACAAGAAGACAGAAGAAAGAAATTAAGGAGTCAATCCCATTTATAATTGCAACCAAAACCATAAGATACCTAGGAATAAACCTAACCAAAGAGGCAAAGAATCTGTACTCAGAAAACTATAAAGTATTCATGAAAGAAATTGAGAAAGACACAAAGAAATGGAAAAATGTTCCATGCTCCTGGATTGGAAGAACAAATATTGTGAAAATGTCTATTGCTACCTAAAGCAATCTACACATTTAATGCAATCCCTATCAAAATACCATCCATTTTTTTCAAAACAATGGACCAAATAATCCTAAAATGTATATATAACCACAAAAGACCTCGAATAGCCAGAGGAATGTTGAAAAAGAAAGCCAAAGTTGGTGGCATCAAAATTCCAGACTTCAAGCTCTATTACAAAGCTGTCATCATCAAGACAGTATGGTACCAGCACAAAAACAGACACATAGATCAGTGGAACAGAATAGAGAGCCCAGAAATAGACCCTCAACTCTATGGTCAACTAATCTTTGACAACGCAGGAAAGAATATCCAATGGAAAAAAGACAGTCTCTTCAACAAATGGTGTTGGGAAAATTGGATAGCCACATGCAGAAAAATGAAACTGGACCATTTCCTTATACCACAAACAAAAATAGACTTCAAATGGATAAAAGACCTCAATATGAGACAGGAATCCATCAAAATCCTGGAGAACACAGGCAGCAACCTCATCGACCTCAGCCGCAGCAACTTCTTCCTAGAAACATTGCCAAAGGCAAGGGAAACAAGGGCAAAAATGAACTACTGGGACTTCATCAAGATCAAAAGCTTTTGCACAGCAAAGAAACAGTCACAAAACCAAAAGACAAACTGAGAGAATGAGAGGAGATACTTGCAATTGACATATCAGATAAAGGGCTAGTATCCAAAATCTATAAGAACTTAATCAAACTCAAAACCCAAAGAACAAATAACCCAATCAAGAAATGGGCAGAGGACATAAACAGACATTTCTGTAAAGACGATGTCTAGATGGCCAACAGACACATGAAAAAGTGTTCCACATTGCTCAGCATCAGGGAAATACAAATCAAAACCACAATGAAATACCACCTCACACCAGTCAGAATGGCTAAAATTAACAAGTCAGTAAATGACAGATGCTGGTGAGGATGTGGAGAAAAGGAAACCCTCCTACACTGTGGGGGGAATGCAGGCTGGTGCAAACACTCTGGAAAACAGCATTGAGGTTCCTCAAAAAGTTGGAAATAGAGCTACCCTACAACCCAGCAATCGCACTACTGGGTATTTACCCTAAAGACACAAATATAGTGATCCGAAGGGGCACGTGCACCCAAATGTTTATAGCAGCAATGTCCACAATAGCCAAACTATGGAAAGAACCTAGATGTCCATCAGTAGATGAATGGATAAAGAAGGTGTGAGAAACACACACACACACACACACACACACACACACACACAATGGAATACTATACAGACATGAAAAGAAATTAAATCTTGCCATTTGCAATGACGTGGATGGAAATAGAGGGTATTATGTTGACTGAAATTAGTCAATCAGAGAAAGACAATTATCATATGATCTCCCTGATATGAGGAATTTGAGAGGCAACATAGGGGGTCTGAGGAGTAGGGAAGGAAAAAATGAAACAAAATGGGATTGTGGGATTGGGATTGGGAGGGAGACAAACCATAAGAGACTCAATCTCACAAAACAAACTGAGGGTTGCTGAGGGTGGGGTGGGGAGATTGGGTTATGGACCTATAAGCAATAGGCCTAGATTTCAAAATGAACTATGATGAGTGCTCTGAAGTGTGTATGCCTGACCATTCACAGACCTGTACCCCTGGGGCCAACAATATATTATATGTTAATAAAAATAAAAAAAAAAAACCTCTCAAACCAAAACCAAAAAGAAAAAGAAAACAACCCTTTGAAAGAATGGTTTCATATGAAATACGAATATATGATAGAAATTACACAAGCACCCCCCCAAAACAAAATAAGTAATTTTTTTAAAGGAAATTACACAGTGCCTCCAAAGAGGTAAATCTTTGCTGAATGGATGAGTGTGGAAAATTTGCCTCCCATATTAAACAAGTATAAATGTGAAATCCCCAAGTCCTTCCTATTAGACATTGGATGCTTCCAGCAGAAAGTATGAAGCTCCATCTTCCTCCTTTATTCCGTTTTTAAAAACCATGGGTTTTGGGGTGCCTGGGTGGCTCAGTTGGTTAAGGGACTGCCTTCTGTTTAGGTCATGATCCTGGAGTCCCAGGATCGAGTCCTGCATCCGACTCCCTGCTCTGTAGGGAGTCTGTTTCTCCCACTGACCTCTCTCCTCTCATGCTCTCTCTCAAATAAATAAATTTAAAAAGTCTTAAAAAAATGGGTTTTGAAAACGGCCATTATATTGTCCTACATTGCTGTGCTCCTGAATATTTTGGAAAGAAGCCCATCAATGATTCTGTTTGTATATTTAGTAGCCAGTGATACTATCTTGGCATTTTCTCCCTTATAGTTATTTTTGTGGGATGGTCTTATGTCATTATACAGAAAAATGATGCATTATTATCTTAGTTTCATCATGGAAACCATCACGTGCCAGATACACCTGCTATTCAAAAGTGGTTCCCCCTCATCACAGCCTTTGACCTATTAATGCTTGATTCTGATTTTCTGCAGAATGTGTCTTTCCATAATTATAAAGTGCACTCTCTTTCATTGTTTGTGGGAGATTCCAGCTTCCTTTCCAGTCTTTTTAGAGGCCAACGGAGTATTCTCCATATGACAAGTTTATCAAGATTCATCTGGAAATATTTTATGCATTCTATTTTTTTTAATCCATAGGAATTAACTTTGCTCATGGATCACCCTTTCAAGGACATTATTCCTTGTCACAGCTGACTGCTCCAGCATGTATTGGCAAGCATGCCCAGCATTCTGGGAGAGAGACTTGAAATGAAAGAGAATGAAAGTAGCTAGACATTTGGGGGAGTCTGAGGGTAGATCTGGTCTTGGAAGTCCAAACTTAAAGAAACATTTCTACTTTAGAAACAAGGCATGATTTCCTTTGAGAAATAGCAGAGCAAAGATAGCTTGCTATCATGACCATTCCAACATTCTTTTTGGAAACATTAGGACACCATGGCCGAAAACAAAGGGAGAAGGATAGGCAGTAACATTAGGAATCAAGTAGCCACCCGCAATCACGCATGGAGTACACACAACAAGGTTAGAGACGCATTGATGCGATGTGCCCATGAGCAGCTCAGCTGCCGCAGAGCATGAGAGCGTGGTAACTGTACATAAGAGAGAAAAGGGAGAATATGCACACACCTGCCAACGCACCTGCCCTCCTGGCTGCCCCAAACCCAGAACTAATTTTGTTGATGAAATTGCCACGAGGCAACACTTCGTGAAGCTCATGCACTCAGTGTAATGGCAAAGTGGGTAGTTCTGGACACATACCCACGTGCATTCAAAGTCTGTCTAAAACAGTTTCTTGGACCTCGTTATTTAAAATTTTTCTGTTTTAATTTCCCTATTTGTAAAATGAATCTAATAATAGCTCTTTCCCAGTAGGAAGTACCTGGCATAGAGTAAGTGTTCCTTAAATTACAGTAACAGAAGCAATTAGTAGCATTACTAATCATCTCTCAGGGCTGGGGAGGCATTTGATAACTGATGGGCACAGAACACTAGGGCAGTGCTGTCCCCAGTTTTGCTTCAGTAAACTTACTGCCAGGTTCTCTCAAGGCTCAGCATTGTGGGGGCATCATGAGAAGAAGAGAATCCATCCCCATGGGTGAAGATATTCTGCATCCCTGATCTTGTCAGATTGAGGTAATTCAAGGTCACTTTATAGTACATGATTACATGTTTAGATTTCATTGTAAAACCCATGATAACACAAATTTAAATACCAAACATAATTCCACAGCAATGTGCTATCCACGATACCCCCACGTCTCACATGTCTAAGCCTATTCACTTAGATGATAAATGTTATCACTTGGGGATTTTCCCTTGGCATCAGAAATATTTACCATTTTTAAAATAAGCAAAGTGAGATATCACATTCAGGTATGTAGTTTTCATTTTTTGGGAAAACAAACCCCAGTTATTTTGTGTTTTTGTTTGTTTTAGTTTTTCCTAGATGGGCTACCCTACACTGTGGTTTAAAGGTAAGCAACATGCAAATGAACTTTAAAAATTATGCCATCTATAGGGGCGCCTGGATGGCTCAGTGGGTTAAGCCTCTGCCTTGGGCTCAAGGTCATGATCTCAAGGTCCTGGGAATGAGCCCCGCATCAGACTCTCTGCTCAGCAAGGAGCCTGCTTCCCCCTCTCTTTTGGCCTGCCTTTCTGACTACTTGTGATCTTTCTCTCTCTGTCAAATAAGTAAATAAAATTTAAAAAAAATTAGGACATCTATATTTTGGAATGTTTTCTCTCTATATTGATATTTCCCAATTGTTAATATCTTCAGAAAAGTTAGTAATATAATACCTTTGTACCCATTATCTCATTTAACCAATTATTATTTTGCTCATTCTTGCTTTTTCTTTTTTGCTATATCATTTGAAACTGCAGACATCATGACATTTTATCCCTAAATATGTCAGCATCATATCTTAAGAACTAAGACATTCTCCTACATAATCATACTATCTGAAGTACATCCAAATTGCCATTTTGAGGAGTGCCTGGCTGGCTTAGTTGGAAAAGCATGCAACTCTTAATCTCAGGGACACGAGTTCAAGCCCCATACTGGGTGTAGAGATTAAATAAATTTTTTAAAAATGCCATTTTAATACACTAATATTATCTAATACGCAGTTAGGACCATACATTGAAATGTATTTTTATAGGTAAGAATGCCAGCAGAAGTCTGGCTAATAAGACTCTGTAGGAGGAAAGAATTCTTACGATGAACATGCTTTCATCAGATTAATATGCCACTTCTTAAGAACTCAACAAATAACTTCAGTTTTCTTTTTTTTTTCTTTGAAGATTTTATTTATTTATTTGACAGACAGAGATCACAAGTAGGCAGAGAGGCAGGCAGAGAGAGAAGGGAAGCAGGCTCCCTGCTGAGCAGAGAGCCTGATGCAGGGCTGGATCCCAGGACCCTGAGATTATGACCTGAGCCGAAGGCAGGGGCTTTAAGACACTGAGCCACCCAGGCACCCCAACTTTAGTTTTCTAATTAAAAAAAATATACATCAGATAATATCCTTTTTCCTAGACTTTGATATTTGAGATTTTCAACATCACCATAACATTAAATCAATCTCTGAAAAATAAAAACTAACTTGGGTGGATGCGTGGCTCATTCAGTTAAACATCTGACTCTTGATTTCAGCTCAGGTCATGATCTCGGGGTTATGAGATTGAGCCCCGTGTAGGGATCTGTGCTCAGGGGATAGTTTGCTTGAGATTTGCTCTCCCTCTGCCCCTCCCCTTGCTCTCTCTCACTCACTCTCTCTCTGAAATAAATTAATCTTAAAAAAAAATTAAAACTACCTAATATATACAATATACCTATACAATAGAAAATCATGTGGTAAATACCGCTTTTGGAGTAAATACTGTTTTAAGCATGACAGAATAATCGTATTGCTATGAGTCACCAAGTTAGTGAGAAGAGAAATGGCCATGACAGTACAACAAATATCACTGGTTACTCTTTGTTGATCCTGTATCAAATGTTGTCCACCTTTCCATGCCAATAGATTTGAGTGATTCAAGGTAGGTTACTTGATCTGTCCATCATTTCCTCCAACCATAAAATGAGAAGGATCCTATCGCTATTCATATCATGAGGATATTAAGAGGATAAAGAATGTAGGGTGAAATCGCTTTCATTTCCCAGGCCAAAGGGCACAATGTAAATCCCAGCTATTTGCATCTCCCTGTCTGCTGTATTCCAGTGTAATGGAATGGGTCTCAGCCAAGCACACTGGGACAACAGTACAAAGTGCTAGAACTTTTGTTATGATATAGCAAGTGCCTGGGAACAGACTTTCTCAACAGTTTGTAAGGTTCAGTAAACATCCAGTTCTTCGTTATTCTTACTATAAGTACAGTCATGTTAAATTATATGCAATTACCACTTCATAGGTTAAAAGTGATCTCATATTAGCAATTTCCTCTGGTACAACCTGGCAATTGTGATAGCTGCAGTCTACTACTATTTTAACTGCTGTTATTACTCACAATAGCACCCCAGTATTTAAGCTGGGTACGCTCCTACACATGCTTAGGAGAATATTTGGCACATGGCATTCATGAGGGCTAGGACTGTGGCCATTAATTTTGTCAAGTCCAAATATTTCCATGTTAATTTCTGGTGGTGCTCCAACATTTGACGCACACCCCTCCTTCCAACAGTATGATGGAGACATCTATTGTGATGAGTTACAAATGTCACCTGAAACCCACAAAAGACATCTATTCTCATTCAAGAGCTAATATTATGAAGAGATTCTTCCAGCACATTTCTTTAGTAAATTAAGGGATTTTAGAAGAAAAAAGCAAAGCTTGCTGTTTTTGCAGCTTTATTGCTTTTTTTTTTAATGCAATAAAACAAACATTCCAATGGCTTTAAAGTCTTAATCCTAGCAAAGCTATTTTTCTTTATAAGCAATAGGCCTAGATTTCAAAATGAGCAGCAAGTTCCGGAGAACAGCAGCACAGAGATAACACAGAGTCCCAGAGCAATTCATTGACCTTACAGCAGGGAATAATGATGCATCATCAGAATCCGCTTGGGCAGTATCAGTTTGCCAAGAAGCATTAGGCTTCCTTTTTAAGTAAGATTTGATTTTGCTGCTATTTCTAGAGAGCCCAAGAGCATTTATATCAATGAAATGCAAACATGCTCTTTTATTCACCTAACATGATCACACCTACCTACTGAAAAGAAAGCAAGATTGGGGGCAGGGTCAGATTAATCAGTTTTTCATATGCAAAACTTCCCTTTAAGTCATCCTTATGGAATGGAAGAAGCTTTTCATAAAATCTAGAGCCTTAAATACACATACAGACATTACCACTGAAAACCTGCAATTTTAGCATCACTTGAGGATGAGGAAGAAAACCCCTTCCCTGTATTTTGTTGTCTTAGTTCTTATTATTGAAGAGTTTATGAGTTTTTTATGTGTGTCTGTATATGTGTCTGTGTGTGATAGAGAGAGTGTTTGGGTGTATGTGTATCTAGAGGATATTTACCTGATGCTCCCCAGAAAGAGCAGAGCATGACAAAATTATAAAATGTAATAAGACATAATTAGGTTTTTATGAAGTTCTTAACATAGATATTTGTTTAAAAGAGGACAACAGTCTCAAAATGGAGTCACTTATGCTAAGCTCCACACACCAAAGCTAGACTTAATTACAGTTTTAGCTCTCCCAGAAATGGAAACTCAAACCAGTCAATCAGGGATCCCCTGACCAGCACTAGAGAGAGAACCTGCTTAAAAGGCAAGTGACCTTGCTACAACCAATCTGCTTTTTGCTAGCATGACTTCCTTGTTCCTGCTCCCTCTGTCGCGAGCTAGACCCCAAGACCTGACCTGTACTGCTCACCTGCTCATGCTAACCTTTGTCTTACATTTTTTCTTTAAGCTCTTTTTCAGTTTTACCTCTTAACTCAGGCAAATGAAACCCAAAACCATTCCTCAGGTGATGGTAAGGGCTCTGAGGAGACCTCCCGCTGCCAGGTCACCCACACCTTTGGAGCTAAACTCCTCCACAAATGGAGCTTGGAGTGACCTCTAGAATGACCTACAATCACCTTTACCTCACTGTAATAGTAAAATCTCTACCTAAGGAGAAGCACAAGCCTCATTCGCATAACACATAATATATGAAAAGCATGTTTCTTCAAGGCGTGTGCACAGCCTTGGGGCTGCCTCTAGGTATGGGGACAAGGCACCTATCCACCCTTGCTTGGAGAGTCATGGCTGTGGAAGGCATTCCTGAAGATGTGCTTATTTGCTGCAAAGGGAAGTTTTCTGTGCATGACAGCTTAAGCTGGTACAGTTTCTGACCAAGGAGCGAACTCATATTGGTTGTTACACCTTCTGTCTATAAAAGTCTTTCCTTTTGTACAGCTCCTCTGTGTTCTTTTCTGTCTGCTGGATTGGATGCTGCCCAATTCACAAGTCATTGAATAAAGCCAATAAGATCTCTAAAATTTACTCAGTTGAATTTTGTTTTTTAACAATGGGAAGGAAATGTCCTAAATGATTTCTTTCACTCCTCTTCTTTAAAAAAAGAAGGAAAAAAATGTCATGGCAGGTTTTATTTCCGAAGGCCAAAGGCATTTTAAACAGAATTTTTAGGACAAAGCATTTATATATATAACAGTTTCAGAAGAGAAACCACCGGATGATTTGGCAGTAACAGAAAAGTACACACTAATTGTGTTGTTAGCTCTTGTATGCACACAGCCAACTCCACTATATATACATATACACACATATACATACATATATATACATATACATATGTATATATATGTGGATATTTAAATATTAAATAAAATATTTAATTTTAAGGCAGTATTATGTATCTATTATTTCAAACCACCCACCCTTGTTTCTTGTTACTCACTGACTTAGAATGTCTCTATTACCCTTGTTCTGCTTCGGGTGCTTTTTGCTTTTTAAACCCTTGTTTTAAAGTGGGCTGTTTGCTCAGCACAGACAGCTTGAGAACATTTCCATGAATGAGATGTTAAAGCAGTACCTAGGACGTCACCAAACCTCTAACTCCCGTTTTCCTGCAGTGAGTGTGTCCGCTCCATGCTTCGTAAATCTGGGGGCGCCAAGGATGCAGCACACAGCAAAACCAGCCACGGCCTCCTGCTCCAGCGAGGAGCTGGCCGGCGTGGGTCCCACAGTCCACAGTGCACGTCCCTGCACACCTGCCATTTGCCTGCACCACATGTCCTTCTTGTAAGTCAGGATTTCAGTCTTAAAAGTCATTATTTGGAAGAGAAAACAAGATTCTTCTAGTTCATCACAGGATGAAAAAGAGTAACAGGCAACCAAGAGTGTCTAAGAATTACTGCGGCCTGTACAGTAGACGGTCGGGTCTCTTCGCTGATCTGCGTGAGAAGGCTCCAGGTTAGTTAGGTTTCTTTTCAACTCCCCATGGCATTTGTTCACTTATAGGAACTTTATTTCTCCTTTCAGGGGAAAAAGAAAAAGAAAAAAAAAAAAAAGAGCAAGAGAGAGATACCAATTCTTTCAAAGCTGTGAAGCCCAATGAGATGAAGTCTCTTCTTCCAAAAATTATGTGTTGGGATCCCAGTACCCTCTACAAAGCTTTGGTCATGTTTAGAAGTTTACCTACAATAGTATTGGGGTGGGGAGAGGAAGAGGATCATAGCAGCAGCCATTGTAGGAATAGTCATTGCAACCATTACTGAGCACTCTTGTGTGTTTGGCACGTTGTAAGCATTCGGTATGGATTAAGGCATTTAATCTTCAGAACTGCTGTTAAATGAGACATTATACTATCAGTCTCATTTTTCAAATGACAAAACTGAAGCACACAGCAGTTTAAAAACTTGGCCAAATTCACCTAGCTGGTAAGGAATAGAACCAAAACTGGAACCAGAGAGTCTAGACTCAACTTTTGTGCTTTTAATGACTATGATCCTCCTACCTCATTTCTATGCCCCATTCCTGTGAAAGCATCCCTCAGAAATGTCATCCTGCTAATTTTTCTTAGCAAAGTTTTGAGAGATAAAGATACTGCAGTGAAGAGGATAAAATGCCTCTTCCAAGGTCCCTCAGTGATAGCTGTGGGAGTATCAACAGAGTGTTCACTTTTGTTTCTACTGTATAATTAAATCCCTATTATCTGAGAATCCAATATATAGAGAGAGATCTCAAAATTGAATAGTCCAGTGACAAACATAGAAAAACTACTTTAATTCCTGGGGTATTAACTTGGCACCAGGGGAAAGAGAGATGAACAAAACCTTGGTGATTTTAATCAAAGTCACCCTCAAATGTCAATTAGGGCACTCCTGGCTTCCTTGCCCTTCACACAGGGGCTCCAGCTGTAGGCTCATGCTGACACTCCACAAGCCTATCCTGGATTCCTATATAACTGCATTAATTAGCCTAGCAGGGGGAAGGAAAAAAAAAAGAAGAAGAAGAAGAAACAAGCATCAGTGTTGACTTTAAAACTCAAAGGAAACAATTAACAATGACCTTCACAGTGAATTGAAGAACGCAGCACAGGAGCCCTCACTGCATTTTCAATTCCTTAAGGATATTTACTCCTTGGAGTCTGCAATATTTGTCAATATTTCACTGCATACGGATTTATTTTATCCTGAAGTAAAACTTTCTTTGCTTCTCTATTACTTTCCCGCAAATCAGGCTCACAAATGGCTCTCTACTTTAATTAACTGCCGTTTATATCATTTTCTTACAGAAGCTGCTGAATCTATTTAATTATTCAAGGGGGAAGAGGGGAGACATTTAGACACATTATTACCATGAATGTAGAAAAAGGAGAGCTAGAAATATCAACAGAGAGCTCCCCTGAACTCCTGACTCATATATCAAGCTGTCCTTCATCTTCACCTGGATGCCTATTATCCTTCCCAAGCTTACAAATGACCCCCCTCGTTCCTCCCTCTCACCCTTTTCTCAACACAGCAGCTAGAATGAGGCTCTTACAAAATCAGTCAATTACACTTGAAACTAATATATATTTTCTATGTCAGTTATACCTCAAGGGAAAAAAAAAATGTCAGTGAAATCATGTCATTCCTTTCTCAAAGCCTACCAAGTAAGTAGCTTCCTTGCCCCCTCAGGGTAAAGCTGAAATCCTCATGGTGGGCTCCAAGTCTGCACGATGTTTGTACCCTCTGAGCCCAGCCCTCCCCAACACCCCCACTGTGTCAGCACACTCAGATTCACCAGACAGCCTCCCACTTAGGGCCCTGGGCACTGTCTCCATCTGAAACATCCAGATGTCCACAGAGCACCTGTCTACTTCCCATCTTTGCACAAATATGACCTGCTTGGCAAGGCTTTCTTTCCTTTACTCCCGTACTGTTGATTCCAACTCTGTCCCACCTGCTTTATTTCCCTCCAGGGCCCCTATCACCGTATCAGACACTGTTTGTGCTGTCAGAACTTACTCTGTTCCTTGTTGTATGCTCCCTACTCTACAATGTCAAGGGCATGAGGAGAAGTCTTGATCCATTTTGTTATATTCTGTTTCCAACGCACAGAATACCACTTGGCACATAGTAAGTGCTCCATGTGTGTTTCTTGAATTGATGAATAAAGGAGTGAATGAATGAAGTACAAATGGAATTTCATTTTGTAAAATAAGGAAACAGACAAAAGTTGGGCTCCTGACCACTTGGGAGCACTAAGGAGACTCTCAAGTTCATGGCCTGATGTGGCTGGATGTTGTGGCAAAGATAAGTAATAGTGAATACTGCTTCTAGATGTCCTTGCCCAAAGGAGTCAGGCAACACAGGGAGCCTGTGTAAGTCTAGTCAGTAGCTGTCAGTTGTGAGGGATTTTAGTATTTGGTTTTTAACTGTCAATCTCCCCGTAGCCACAGGACATCTGCAAACATTCCTTATCTCGTCCTTCTAGTCTATCGTCCACAGCTGCATCTAAAGTCTCTAAGCTGATATCCTTCAGCCACATGCCTGTGGGTGAGAAACTTTACCTGCCTGGGTTCTTTGGAGAGAAAAAGCGAACTGCACATCCAAATCTGGCAGAAATTCCTCTAGAGTTTCTCTGCAGGGAGAGGCAGTATCTGCAGGTGTTCTGGGGAAATGGCTCTTTTCCCTTCTACTCCAAGAGGCTTTCTTTGCCCTTGGCCCACATAGCAGTTTCAAAAGAAAAAGTTACGCCTTAGAAGAAACAGAAGATTTTGTTATTCGAGAGGACACAATATTTAGCTGGGAGAACCTATCACTAGGTTAACCTCAGATATTTGTAATTTGTGGTGAGCTCACGCCGGCTATTAGGTACAACACTCACCACTGTCACCTCCCTGAACAGTTCACAGGAGCAGAAAATAAACTTGTCAGCTGCAGTGTCACACTGTTTCTCTGTACCTGAGAAAGTCCTGATGCCAACGATTTTGGAGATCGCTATTCAAGAATAGTTTGCTCTTTTTTATTTCATGTTTCATGAAATTGCTGAGGAGCTGATTTTTTTTCAGCCCAGAAATATTTGTTCCCATAGTTTTATGTTCACAGTTAGTGGCATTGCACCTTCTTGTGCCTGTCACCATCATTCAGAAGCCGCGTTTTTACTGAGAAACTTCATTTAAATAAGGAGAAAAGCCCAGTCTTTGTACTGGTTCAGTGTAACTACCACTATGAAGGGGAGTGACAACATGCCACTTCTATCATACAGACTCCCCATGTAGAGCTGAGCTAAAAAACCAGACATTTTTAAATAGTTAATTGTTGCAATAATTTTTTTAAAAAGCAGATCCATGTCATACTGAAAAAATAAAACAAAATCCTAAAAGTGTGGGTTTAGGAAGAATCTAACTATACAAGTTGTGTCAGCTACCATATCCAATATATTCAATCCTGAAAAAAAAATAAAACACCTACACACAAAAATAAAAACACAAGTTGTCCCCTACCCCCGCCCCAATCTCGCACCACTTCTGGTTGAAAGCGATCACACAAAACCATGGGTACAAGTTACACAAGTAAAATCTATATTGCCCCAGGCAACCAAGTTCAACTGGACCGTTAAAAGTCCTGAATACTTTCTAAAAATACAGACACGAAAGGGACTTTAAGAAGGCCCCAGCCTCCTGGAAAACACACTTAGGTGCATTGAAAAACAGAATGAGAGGGATGGATATTTGTCTTTCTTTTTAGAAACCTCATAGACATAAATCCTACCAAAGAAGGTTTCTAGGTGTGGAATTGTATAACTTTTCAAGTTGGAAGGTCTGTCAATTTCATTTAGTTTGAGAACTTGACCTTACAGAAGGGAGTGCTAAGCTGAGAGGGGACACACTAAGTCATGGTCAGGCGAGATGGGACCAAGGGGGTCCTTATTTTGCCCCCATGTTTTTCTTAGTAACCAAGTTGGAGACCGTCCCGTGGAGTGCGACACCTTCACAGGCTACAGAGAGGAAGGCGTGCTGTGGAATTTTGAGGGGGTCACATTTCTGTTTTGCCTCATCTTTGTCATTCTGTTATTGTGAATGGGCGATTCACAATTCTATTCATTTAGACCACTGTAAATGGAGCCGGACACAAGGGCAATTTGGAGGGAGTAGGTTCTGAAATATTGACAGTAGTCAGTATCAACAGGGGGATCTGGGAAAGATATTTAAGGTTGGGGTTGGCAACGGCTGCCTTGTATCCACTGAAAAGAAGCTGAGCTCACTTATACTGAGGAGTGAGAGAGGAAAAAAGAAAAACTGGCAACATTCCTATGAAACACTGAATTGTAGACTCCTTTGTTTTGGACAAAAGAGCACTCCTAACTCTCTCCCAGGAATGGGCTTTTAAAGTGTTTGTGCTTTTCGTTTAATCTAATAGCTAAGAAAGGGAAAGCTGCACATTCAAAACAAAACAGAGCAGTTAGGTTTACCTTCAAATCCAAAAATAATAGTTTTTTGCCAAATTCAAATGCAGCCATTGAGGATAAGACCTTTGCTGCTGATGAGACAAGAGAACATTGGCCCAGATGTCAGGGCTGTTCATTACCACAGAGCTGAACATCAGAAACCGATTCATCTATCACAACGGCTGTGTCACAAATCATGGGTCACCTTTCTTTCTGAAACAAAGTCACATATTTCTCACTTTCAAGGATTTCTGAAGCTGAATCCTTTTAAGATACATGGAGATTGATCTTCAGATTCCAAGGACCGTCGCTGTTATAGATTGTTACCAATAGGCCCAGTGCTGGTGGCTGGCATTTGGAATCTCTGGAAGAGGATGAATGAGGACGATGGCTGCAGTGTGAACAGTAGGGAGTGACAGATCAGCTATTCCCCAACATGCTCTGCTTCTGGGCAAGTAGCAAGGGATCCTTCATTAACTCAGCAAAGTCACTTGAAGGAAAAAGATCCCAGGAAATACATGAACGCTCTACGCACCAGGATTTTGTGGCCAATCAAGTCCATTCATTCAGCCCTCACTGGCCTTTTTGCAGCTCATTTTGAAGTTACAATAGAATAAGCAGTATGAGTATGATTTACCCCAAAGGTAAGTTTCAATGAGAACAAGAAACTAATGTTCCAAGATACATGAACATGGCAAACAAGACAGAGGTATTTCTTAGGGTTATTACTATCAAAAGACATTATTCCTACTTTTGAGGTGATCACAATTTAGGCTGGTAAAGATACCAATAGCTTTGGGCCAAAATAAGTATAAAAAGCTATCCAATCTCTGGTGGATTGTGCTCAAGACAAGACTAAATTCCTTTGGAATTCAGTGAAATTCACAGTCTCCTCCATTTACATCTGTACTGGTCTGTTGTTTCCTTCTCCCCTTGCTCTCAGGTTTGGCCCTCCATCTACCACCTCTGTGCCAGCCCCCCTGTCAATCTCTTTCTAAAATTTTTATGCTTCTGAGAAGATAAAAATACCATGGCCATGGCCACCCAGCTTGTTGAAAGAAAATCGGTAACTCGAGATGTTAGAGGTTCATATCCACTGGTAACTGAGGCAGGCCTAATATCCAGGTTTTATTAGACTCCATCATGACTCATCTAAGACATCACTCCTATCTCTGGTCCTGCATATGCAAGCACATCCAGAATCAAAAATAATGCTTCCAAACACATTGTTCATATTTTCTGGCAGACAATCAGGCCACACTCTAAGGTCACTAAGAAGGCATCAAAATTTTAGCAACTTTTTAACATAAATACATGTATCTCGGCCTGTTCCAGTTTCTGAACACTGCGGAAAGGTTGAAGTGCACACATTTTCTTCCCATCTGACTCTACTTCTTACCTGTCAGAGACTCACTGAATCAAGGACTGTTCTGCAGTGACCCTTGGTACTTTGATGGGTGTAAAAATACAAATGAGTCAGCCACGACCTGAAGTAGCTTATGTGAAAAAGAAAGATGAACATACAGAAGGATGAATCAAGACAGCCTGCGGTCAAGTCCTACACTGTGAGGAAGAGCATGGAATTCAGTGGAACAAAATCTAGGAAGACATGTGGAGACTGTAAGAGGCAGAGAGAGAAACCATAAACAAAGGCACAGCCTTCACTTGGACCAGTGAAGAAATCAAACCGACCTGGTCAAAGCAGAGAAGAGGTTGCTGGGGCATAGTGGGAGATACTGTGGGAATTAGAGTCAGACATGCCAGATTAAAGCCCCTGCACAGAGGTTTAGACTCAATGCATTATGGGGCAGAGTACACATTCAAGGTCATTTATCCTTTAGATTGCCTTTTGCCACAATTTACTGAACCTGTTTGGGAAGTGGAGGTCAAAACAAGAGGGTTGACAAATGACTGAAAACTTGTTTTTTATTAGTCCCAAATTGCAGGTTTCTGGGCTCTCAACTCATGCCTTTATAATATCACCTCTCTACCATCTTGCCAAGGAAATTGTCCTTTCTCACCTTTTGCTCTGGGTTCTTTCAAGCTGACTTTATTTATTCGTGTGTGTGTGTGTGTGTGTGTGTGTGTGTATGTATGTATGTATTTAACTATACTCATTAGTGACAACGATTTTCCATATTCAGCAAAGTGCCAGCTCTGGGCATGGGAGAAAGAGCCCTCCCAATGAAACCCAGCATCTTTCTGCCACAGTTAGACCTATCCTGAAGTGTGGGTTATTTTTTTTATAAATCATTCGCACATGCCTCAGCTCTAAAACTAAGGCTGAGAGGCACTACTCCTTAAACTTCTACCAAGGTGATATAAATTAAACTTTACCCCAAATAAGCTAAATATAAATTTAATTTTTTGACTTGTGCCAAAGCAAAGGAAAAAGCTACAGAGGCAACCATGTTTAATCTAAAATACTATGGACTTTTGACCTAGAAAATTTCAACTAATCCCAAGGTAATTTATTGTCAGTAATTTTTCTTTGGTTTCTTTAACAATAGAATTAATAGAGATCAGATGTTAATGTCCCACCCGATGATTTATTTAATATGCATGTTTAAGAACAAGAACTGCTGTGAAGTGGAGCGTTCTGACCACTCAAAGCAACAAGCAGGCACACAGATGCTAACCCAAGCTGGATCACTGACTGACTGTGTTACTACAAGCAAATGACTTGATGTGCTGCTCTTCTGGCCAGCCCTGCGGCAACACCTAGTAAAAAGCAATACCAGGAATAAAAATCATACTTCAGTACACAACTTTAGCTTCTTCAAAAGAAAATTAGTTTTACTCCAACGTGTTTTGTAACATTTACTCTGACCTACTCAACTTAGAATCCTTAGGGGAAAAATATGCCTGTGGGCCTGTGCATGTGTGTATTCATACATATACCATGATGAACCACAGTTTTCATTTTATTATTATATGAGTGTCTTTTATGGTAAAAGCCCTGAAGAAGCATTTTGGATTATACCAATATTCTGGCTTTTATTCTCTCTGGAGAGAACTTTAAGTACTAAAACTGTAGAAATCATTAAAAAAAAGTATACTCCTTAAAAACACAGTGTGCTACAGAGACAACTGGACTATTCTTGCTCGATAAGGCAAGGCTTCCTTGGCAGCACGAAGACACAAAGAAATGAGTCTTGACCAAAAGAAAGAATGAGTATATCCAGAAAGGAGGAGCAGAAATGCAACGTGTGGGTCCTTTCCCCAGGACAGAGTGGGTAAGAAGAGCACTCTTAAAGCTCCCACAAGGTGCCGTTGGCATTGACCAGCTAACAGAGCAGAAATAACATGCTGCCAAGGACCCTGATTGTGTATGTACTTATTCTTCAAGGAAAGAAGTCTGCAGAAAGCAGAGTAGAGGGGTTAGTCATGTTGACACTTCGAAAACCTTGTAAGTGTAGGATACTGAACTGCCAGGGTAAGAAGGGTGTCATGATCCATAAGAAAATGAGAGAAACATTGAGCAAAACATCAAAGTAGTATGTGGGATGCCAAAGTCATCAACATGGCAGGAGGGATCTTATCTGACTCAGGAGCTGGAGGAGGTCACTCAGCTAAAGTTTCTTTGGTTGGGAAAATAGAGCCTGATGTCAAGTTGTTAGGTTGTTAAACCGGCAACTTGGAGCTTGTCATACATTAATGTATAGAGCCCCTTCCTTGGCAACATCTGGCTACTTTGTTAGAGTTTAACATGGAAACGGCTGCATTTCAGAATTGTTAACAAGAACTTGCTTTAAAACCATG
Organism: Mellivora capensis; assembly: GCA_004024625.1. NCBI lineage: Eukaryota > Metazoa > Chordata > Mammalia > Carnivora > Mustelidae > Mellivora > Mellivora capensis. The sequence continues at coordinate 75,619 of PISX010003657.1, read as the reverse complement.
TTCATCAAAGAAACTTGACAGTCAAATCATTTGCTTCTTTCAATGAACCGTCTCCCAGAATATTTATATACTCTAGTTTAAAGACCCAAAGCTCTATTACTCTCCTTGATTGATTTACTTTCAGGATTTTGTGTTACTGAGATACCTGCTGACTTCCTTCCCTCCAGAAGATAAACTAATCCAGCAATAGGTAAACCCTTAGGAATTAATATGATTGTCAACATGAAAGGGAATTATAGTAAATTATAAATCGGCCACTTCGTTTTCCATTTCCTTATTAAGCAATTATTACAGAATGTGACAGGAGCTATACATATATTTAAAAAAAAAACTGTCAAGGTCTGTCAGCTAAATGAGAGGATTCCCCCCCCTCCCCCCGCATTGGAGAAGCACATGACTCACCTAATCCATGTTATCACCCCAAATTCAGGGCTAGGATTAGCCTTGAGAATGTTCCCCAGAAGAGTTAAATATATATTTAGACAAAATGAAGACTCCATTTTTTTTTCTTTTTTTAAACAATTTATTTATCTGAGAGAGAAGGAGAGAGCGCACATGAGCGAGGGGAGAGGGGTAGAGGGAGAGAGAGAAGCAGACTCCCTGCTCAGCAGGGAACCCAAAATGGGGCTTGACCCCAGGATCCTGAGGTCATGACCTGAGCTGAAGGCAGATCCTTAACTAACTGAGCCACCTAGGTGCCCTTAAAGGCTTCCATTTTCAAAATAACTGTCAAGATTATCTGTTGATAGCTTACTCTGTCTAAAGATTCCATTTTCGAAGGACGAGATAGTTAGATTCACATTGTTTTATATTTCATTCCTCAGCCAGAAAGACTTATCAACCATGACTTTTTCCTTTTCTTCTCCAAAGGGAAAAATAATGTAAATACCAAAATTAAGTTGGAAAACTGAAAATAATATATGCGTATATTAAAAATGTATATGTCTATTAAAACATAACATATATATGTATTAAATATATGTATATGTAAAATAATATATGTGTATTAATATACATGTATATTAAAATATATATTAAATAATATACATGTATATTGAAACATATTATTATTTTATATTAAAATATTAAATTAACTGAATTATTTATTCAATTATTAAAGCAACTGAATTATAACGTCACTTGGAAAAAATTAATAAAATGTAATTGACTTCATTTGAATAATTTCCCAACTGGTACTTCATTACAGCAATACCTCCCTTACCCTAGTGCATACTCCGAAATGCAAATGATCACAGAACAAACAGAATGCAGGTGTGGAGGATGCACTAGTTTCCTAGGCATTTGCTTTTTCCTTGTTTTTGTAACCCTGTGTGATCCTGAACCCTGTGGTATTGGGAAGAGTGGGAGCCTGGCAGATATGTCAAAACCTTTACCTTCCTATGCCCCTAATACAAATTTCATGACACAAGGATCTTATAACTGTTTTTCAAGTTAGGAATACAGCCAAACAAACTGAGCATTGCCCATACATGATACTGTGTGTTATCAGTCATGAAAGCAATGACCTACATCTGAACATATTAGTCTTATGTATGTGCAAGGCATCAGTGATTTTTGTTTCAGACAATGCCTCACACACAAATCAATTCAAGGCTCCTATACAGGAGACCAGGAATCCACTGTGGCAGGGATGTTGGATTGGAACTGGCAAAGGCAGAGAAGAGACACAGGGGCAAGAAGGCAAGTATCAGAGAAGTTAGTGAGAGGAGACTAGGGGGTATGGACACGGAATGTGGGACAAACCCAAAGAAAAAACTCTTTATTCTCTCACAGAGGCTATCTATTTAAAAAGTCATACACTAACAATGAAAACACAGAAAGGGAAATTAGAGAATCGATTCTATTTACTATAGCACCAAGAACCATAAGATAGCTGGGAATAAACCTAACCAAAGAGGTAAAGGATCTGTACTCGAGGAACTACAGAACACTCACGAAAGAAATTGAAGAAGACACAAAAAGATGGAAGACCATTCCATGCTCTTGGATTGGAAGAATAAACATTGTTAAAATGTCTATACTGCCTAGAGCAATCTATACTTTTAATGCCATTCCAATCAAAATTCCTCTGGTATTTTTCAAAGAGCTGGAGCAAATAATCCTAAAATTTGTATGGAATCAGAAGAGACCCTGAATTGCTAAGGGAATGTTGAAAAAAAAAACAAAACTGGCAGCATCACGTTGCCTGATTGCAAGCGTTACTACAAAGCTGTGATCACCAATGTACTGGCATAAAAACAGACACATAGACCAGTGGAACAGAGTAGAGAGCCCAGATATGGACCCTCAACTCTATTGTCAAATAATCTTTGACAAAACAGGAAAAAATATACAGTGGAAAAAAGACAGTCTCTTCAATAAATGGTGCTGGGAAAATTGGACAGCTATGTATAGAAAATTGAAACTCCATCATTCTCTTACACTGTACACAAAGATAAACTCGAAATGGATAAAAGACCTCAACATGAGACAAGAATCCATCAGAATCCTAGAGGAGAACATAAGCAGTAACCTCTTCGACATCAACCACAGCAACTTCTTTCAAGATATGTCTCCAAAGGCAAAGGAAACAAAAGTGAAAATGAACTTTTGGGACTTCATCAAGATCAAAAGTTTCTGTACAGCAAAGGAAACAATCAACAAAACAAAGAGGCAACCCATGGAATGGGAGAAGATATTTGCAAATGACAGTACAGACAAAAGGCTGATATCCAGGATCTATAAAAAACTTCTCAAACTCAGCACACACAAAACAGATAATCATGTCAAAAAATGGGCAGAAGACATGAACAGACAGTTCTGCAATGAAGACATACAAATGGCTATCAGACACAAAAAAATTTTCATCATCACTAGCTATCAGGGAGATTCAAATTAAAACCACATTGAGATACCACCTCACACCAGTTAGAATGGCCAAAATTAGCAAGACAGGAAACTACGTGTGTTGGAGTGGATGTGGAGAAAGGGGAACCCTCTTACACTATTGGTGGGAATGCAAGTTGGTACAGCCACTTTGGAGAACAGTGTGGAGATTCCTCAAGAAATTAAAAATAGAGCTTCCCTATGACCCTGCAATTGCACTACTGGGTATTTACCCCAAAGATACAGATGTAATGAAAAGAAGGGCCATCTGTACCCCAATGTTCATAGCAGCAATGGCCATGGTCGCCAAACTGTGGAAAGAACCAAGATGCCCTTCCACGGACGGACGGATAAGGAAGATGTGGTCCATATACACTATGGAGTATTATGCCTCCATCAAAAAGGATGAATACCCAATTTTTGTATCAACATGGATGGGACTGGAAGAGATTATGCTGAGTGAAATAAGTCAAGCAGAGAGAATCAACTATCATATGGTTTCACTTATTTGTGGAGCATAAGAAATAACATGGAGGACATGGGGAGATGGAGAGGAGAAGGGAGTTGAGGGAAATTGGAGGGGGAGATCAACCATTAGAGACTATGAACTCTGAAAAACAACCTGAGGGTTTTGAAGGGGCGGGGTCAGGAAGTTGGGGGAGCCTGGTGGTGGGTTTTATAGAGGGCACATATGGCATGGAGCACTGGATGTGGTGCATAAAGAATGAATTCTGTTACACTGAAAAGAAATTAAATTTAAAAATGTGAAAAAAAGTCATTTGGAAAACAGTATATTTGATCTGTGCCTAAATCATATACAAATTGGATACTTTGGGGCACAGGACAAAGGGAAAGATAATTTATCCATTAAATCCATCAACTTTTCCCCTACGAAATGGTAGAGAAATTTTGTTCTGAAAATTTTTACTGATATTATATACTCAGTGGTGATAGTGGAGAGGCTCCGTTTCCTCCTGGGTTTGCATCACACTGGAGGAGAAGTAACGGAATCTTTAGAAATAAACCAAATTCCAAAGAAAACGAAAATAGTCTCTTGAGATTTACTGGGTTGAGGACCGACCTATGTGTCATTACATAGTGTAACACCTAATATTGGCAGCAAGGTTAATGCACTGTGATATCTAATATAAATGATAGAAATAATAATATAAAGAACAAAAATAGTCAAGTTTCATCAAAGGGCTATTTGCACTCTTAAAGAGAAGACAGATAGATTGGTGAAATGGACTTTCTCAAGAAAAATCTACTGCCTGTCAGAATAATCTGTGTTGTCTACTGCTTTCTATTTTATGTAATAAATTGTTGTTACTTTGTATACTTTCCAGTCTATAATGTTAAGGACAAGAACTCTTGAAAATGAAAACCATTCCATATAATAAAGAGGACATGGATCTTAAAAATCAAGGAATGAGTACATATAAATTCAGGGTCATGTAAGTTGAAAACAAGGATCATTTATTTTATGGTTAAATATTTAATAATGTCTCCACCTTTGTCTGAAACAGGAAAGAAAACAAAGGAGCATGATCTTCTTTGGGGGCATGTGTTTCAGTTTATTTTGTTACGTACAGACATATGAAGTATAAATGAATATCTCATATGGTTAAAACACTGGTTACTTAATACTCATATTTCTAGATAAATGTTACATATGTATTTTATGTGGGGCAAGATGAGTGAGAATCTTTCTCATTCCTTTTACAAAGCACCCAATTCTTAGGAACAAACAGATCTATGCTGCTTTGCCCCAAGATGTCAAAGCAAGCTTATCAGACAGGTTAATGGCAAAAAGTGAAATCTGTGATTATACAGGACACATAGATTGGATTCCAATGATCTCATCAGGAAGATAAGGCATGGTGGGCTGGATAAAATTTAATAATGCAGAGAAATGCACAAAGGTTAATTAAAATAAAAAGACATCAAGAAAGGATTAGAAAATTCTACCTACAAAGCAGGCCATCTGAAAAAGACATAGCATTTTAATTGGCTACGCACTCAAATGTATCAACAGTATGACATGGGTAACCAAAAAATTAATGCAAATAGGTTGTGGTAATGGGATTAGAATACGCAAAAGAAAAACATGAATTTCTCTATACTCTGATTTTGTTAGGAAACAACCAGAATGTTCAGTTCAGTTTTGGGCTCCCCATTTCGAGTAGTACATCAGTATCTAGGAGGTATTTCAACAATGCCCCTGATGGGGACGGGACTGAAAATATGTCCTAGACAATGAAGGGTCAAGGGATTAGCTGCTTTGCTTGAAAAGAAGTCAAATTAAGTAAAAGAGGATAGCTGTGCGTGTGTGTCCCTGTACCTCTCTTGATAGCCACCTGTCACAACCAGAAAGTGACCACACACAGTCCTCATGGCCTTCGATGGCCTGGCTTCAACCACCCTTTCAGCCTACGGTGTGCTCTCTGCCTTAATCTATATATTCCTGCATCATGGAGTTCCCTCTGTTGTTCTGACCCCATGAAGTCTCCCTGCTCTTTTGTTTCTATTCCTCTTCTTAAAGGGTCCATGTCACCTCTGCTTTCCTCCATCAGGGGTAAATCTTCCTCATCTTTAAGACTCAGCTCAAACTAATTTATTCCAGAAAACATTTTGCGACCCACCTCCTCTCTTTTCCACCTCCCTGGCCAGTCCAAAATTCTTCTTGTGTAATCTTGAGGCAACCTTTGCATGTTTTGTAATATATGTTTAATTTAAGTGACTTGGTCTCTTGCAGCAGGTGAATTAGGAAAAAGAGAGTCTATCTAACTGCTAGTGGCTGTGAGCAGACTTTTGCTAAATTGACCTGAATGTCCATTGTGTTAGAAGCTGAATGAACAAAGATACATTGAATACATATATACTGAACTCCTATTAAGGGCCAAGCAGTGAAGCAGTGTGCTAACTTATCTAATACTAAGAAGAAATAAGTGGGCAGAAACTTGTCTCAGTAATGGAACAACTTTCTAGTAACTAGATCTGCTTACGATTAGAATGGAATGAATAAAGACGCTTGTCCCCCATTATTACAAATACCAATGACGCTAATGAGTGGGGAGGATGTATTAGATCATTAACTACTGTCTAAGATCCCTCCCAACACTAATATTCTATTTTCTCTTCTCTTCTAGCTCTTTTCCTTGCCCTTGGTGAGAAAAACATATCCATTTTTATCTTTAAGTTACACATCAATAGTTAGGTAGTTCTGCATTTAGTTAAAATTCAAGCAATTCCAAGAAAATTTTTTTTGCAGATGAGCAGCACACAGCCAGAAAAACTGTGAAAATGTGAGCTGGTCCTCAGCCCTCCTCCTTTCCTTAAGGGAAAGTATTTCCTGTGCACTCTCTGTGTTCGTGTGCGCACACGTGCATTCGCACAGACATGAGGGTGTATATTTACCTAATTGGGTTCTATTAACAGAAATTAATGAAGAGAAAACACTGAATACTCACACTGTAGTCTTGCAGTATCATGGAACAGTGACCCCACTTAAGAAAAAAAGAAACGAATGCATTCTGTACTAAGCACAGCGAAACTGAGTAATTGTTAGCATTTAACAGCATGCAAGGAAACAAGAATAAAACTGTTCAAATGAACTACTGATCCAGGGTGCAGACAAGAAAAGGAAGAGATTTTAAAAGTCTCACAGACACAGCAATATGAAGGCAATGTGTGGGCAGCCCAGCAGAGTGGTTCAGAAGCGAGCATTCTGTCCCTAGCTTCCTGGGCTAGAACTAGTAATCTGTTCCTGCTTGTTCCTGGACAACTTACTTCAGTGTGCCTCAGTTCCCGTATCTGTAAAATGAGGACAGTGTCACTCGCCTAACAAATCTGCGAGGAGCACTGGAAGAGATATGCCCTGTGAAGCGCTCAGACCAGCATTGGCTCACAGTTAAGTATGCACAAGTATTAGCTGGCATAATTATACCAGGACACAATTTCATACCAACTGGCTCCACAGTTATCAATACAAAGGAAAACGTTAATACTTAATAGCTTTTATCTGCAAGGCTAGATATAAAGGCTATGGAATCATGATTGGCAGACATACTGGAAATTTCATTCCTTCCCATCAAGCTTTTTGTTCCCAGGTAAGTACCTACCTCACAGCATTGTTAAGATAATTGAACGAATTACTAATGACAGAGTTCAGCTGCTATCATTATTATTCCCACTTATCGAAGTTGTAAGAGAAACATATTTAATATTGTAAATAAAGCCAATCTTCTTCATCTCCACTACATCTGTCAGTAACTAAGTTGACTGCATGATGGTTGCTGAAGATGAATTGTTTACTTTCTTTTTTAAATTGTGAAAGGGTTTTATTTTTTGGATTTTAAAGCAGCAAGTTATTTTTGAAATTTTTTACGTGAGTATGTTACATTAGTTTCCAGCATACAACATAGGGATTCAGCTTGTCTTTAGTTATGCTGTGCTCACCAAAAGTGTGACTGCCTTCTGTCCTCATGCAACACAATTACAATATCACTGACTACCACTGACTTCCATTACTGGAAGCCTGTGCCTTCCACTCTCCTTCACCCATTTTGCCCACCCTTCTTATCCTCCCCTCTGGCAAACATCAGTTTGGTCTTTGTATTTATAGGTCCGATTCTGCTTTTGGTTTTTTAGAGTCCACATTCAAGTGAAATCATACAGTATTTGTCTTTCTCAGTCAGACTTATTTTACTTAGCATAATATCCTCTAGACTCACCCATGTTGCTGCAAGTGGCAAGACCTCATCCTTTGTATGGCTGTGTAATATTCCACCAATGTGTGTGTGTGTGTGTGTGTGTGTGTGTGACATTTCCTTATCATTTACTAATGGACACTTAGGTTGTTAGGATGAACTGTTTCCAAATGGAGAAGAATAATGCCTAGTAACTCCCAGAGCTGTAGGGGAAAGTGAAAGGCCTCAAAGAGTCCAAGGTAGACTTCAGATTAAGCACAGGGGAACTGGAAAAATGTTAATACAAGTGGAAGCAAGTAACTCAAACAGGTGGTGGACTCTCCTCCTAAAGGGAACAGATATGGACTGGACTGGGTGGTCATTTCTTGCACTGACAGAAATTTAGTAGCTATGGGAGGTGGAATTAAAGCTCCAAAGGTGCTCAAGTCCTCAGGTCCAGAACCTGTGACTACATTGGGTTACACGGCAAAGGCGAATTAAGGTTGCAAACAGAATTAAACCTATTAATTAGCTGATATTAACATATAGAGATTATCCTGGGTGATCTAGTATAAACCAATGTAATCACAAGGGTCCTGAAAAGTGGAAGAGAAAGGCAGAAGACTATCAAGAGAGATGGCAGCATGACAAGAACTCAGTCAGCCACCACAGGCTTCATGGAAGGAGAAAGGGGCCACTGGCAAAGCTGTGAGGGCAGCCTCTAAAAACTGGAAAAGGCATGGAAATGGATTCTCCCTTACTGCTTCCACAAAGGTGTGAAGCCCTGCTGACACTTCTATTTTAGCCCAACGAGACGCACATCAGACTTCCAGCCTTGTGAACTGCATGATATTTTGTGTTGCCACTAAGTTTGTGGTAATTTACTCCAGTAACCACAGAAAACGAACAGAGCTGGCATCTTTTTGCATTGCTTTTAATTATCTGAGATGCAATTACACCTTATTGTTGGTTTAGTAAACTCTTTCTTCAGTTTTAGTGCATTCTTGTTAAAATTGTTTTTAGTATTATATTTAAATAATGCTTAAATATTAAATAAAGTGCAAAATTAAAGAAAGACAAAGATTCTGTAAATGGTTCTAAAATCTGACCGACTGCAAAATGCATGGCTAAAGAAGACAAAGTTTTAGATGAAAATATTTTCATTTCCACTGGAATTCTAAGTTCAATAAAGGCGGGATCATTGCTGATCTTCCTCATTTTATCTTGGTACCTGGTGCCTTGAACTTAAATATTTACAAATCAATCAATCATGGTTTATCTCAACATGTCCTATGACAATGGGTTGCTACCATATTTGGAAGGTGTTCTTTGTACACTGCCTTTCATATTCTTTTAATGATTTGTGTCCTTTAAATAGACTGTAGCTACTTCAGAACATTCAACTACATAAACCACAGAAAATGATTTACAAATAAAATAACTACTTACTAAAAATAGCATGGTTAATACTGAATCGATTATGATGCTATAGCCTAGATGTCTGCATTTGTGTCTGCCCCAAATTCCTATGGTGCAAAGTTATCCCCAGTGTGATGGTATTAGGAGGGAAGGCTTTTGGAAGGTGATGAGGTCATGATGGCAGAGCTCTCATGAATCAAATTTGTCCCCTTTTAAAAGAAACCCAACAGAGCTCTCTTGCCTCCATATGGGGACACTGTGAGAAGATGGCTGCCACTGAACTAGAAAGCGGGACCTCACCAGGCGTGACATCGGCTAACATCCTACCCTTGGATTTCTGAATCTCCACAGCTGTTGAGAGGTAAGTTTGGGTGTTTTTAAGCCACTCTGTCTATGGTCCTATTTTTGCAAAACTGCCTAAGATGTATTACGTCATAATGAAAGTGAACACTCATTTACAAAGCAAAGTTTCTCCAAGCAGCACACACGAAGATGTTTTCCCACAACTTCTTATAAATGAGTCATATATGCCTTGTTAAATTACTTTCTGGAGGGCCATGGTTATGGTAGGCAAAATGAATTATAAAGTGGAAAATCCATAAAGTTTGTCTGGCAGATTCTTGTGTTTTCAGGAAAAGCTGTGAGGATTCTCTGGAGCCAGGGAAATCCTAGTACATTGAACTAAAAATAGAGGAAAAAAGAAGAGGTGGGGAGTACATCCACATGCTGAAATCATTCCAGGGCAATCGTCTGTTTTCTCATTTCCATTCTCAGAGGCCCTCTATGCCATCACATGTCTGTACTCCACAACGAGCTCATATTTTGAGATCCAGTCCAACAAATGGAAGGAAGCCCAATTTCAATGTTTCCCGGGGAGGACTGTATAAACCTTGCTCTCGGTCCTAGACGTTCTCCCTCTCAGGAGCTAGATTACTGCCTTTGCATTGGTAACTGGTTCCTAAGACTCATTTCCCACCTGCATTTACACTTCACCTCAGCATTTACTTCCACCTTGCCCCTGCCTCCCCCAAGTCTGGACTTCTGCCCATGTTGTCTGCCACCTGGCTGCTCATAATCCCTGCCTTGAGCCAAACCCCAGTATGACTCATTTCATTCACTTGCTCTTTTTCCTTCAACTCTTAGAAGTGAAGAGTAGAAATATATAGGGAAATGTAGGCCAACCTGCTAAATCTAGATTCAACTATGTTAGTCCTTGGGGACCTTGAGCTGAATTAAGAGAACCTAAGGTTCTTTGTCTTCCCTACTGCTTCTGGAAGCTCACCTCCAGCACAGGCAAGCTGGAAGCTACAGGAAGGCAGCAGATGGTAGGGTTTTCTCCAGGTTCACCAGCTGCCATCATGGCCCCAGGTAAAACCATGAAGAGGGCAGAATTTGTCAATGGAATCTTTCAATCTCACCTTTGAATTTCCCTTTGAGCTTTTCAATTGCTTTCCAAAACTCTCCTGGGTATGCAATAAATACCTACATAGAAATACTCACATTCCTCTTCCTTCTCCCTCTGCCTCAGTTAAGACTCTCTCTCATAGAGTAAAGATGCCTACAAAGCCTCAAACCAGCTAGTAGAATCAACACTCAATTGTTCTGTATATGGAACTCTCCTGTGACAGCTCCTGGGACATGAAGGCTGTCTTGGAAGCTCGCTACTACAAATGTTTGTTCAGCTTCTGACAAGATGATTACCACCTCATAGGGCAGTCTGTTCCATTTCTGTACAGATAAAACTGTTAGACTAATACTTCAGAGACCAAAATTCACCTTCCGAAGAGTTGGAGAGACAGAAGTAAGTATAATTCATTTGATTTTAATTGCTTATAAACAAATATAATTATTATAATCATAATATAGAATATATATCAAAATTACTATATATAATTATCATATAATTATATATTAAGACTATTATTTACATGATTAATTATATGATAATTATATATAATTATTAGAATACAAAGTTTTAATTTGCTGATTTTGAAACTCTTAGAAGGGAACATAGAATTTTTAGATCATTTTATTCTATTTTTTAAAGACTTACTTATTTGGGAGAGGATCTCAAAGAGACTCCGTGCAGATCATGGAGCTGGATAAGGGACTCTATCCCATGACCCTGAGATCATGACACAAGCTGAAATCAAGAGCTGGAGCAGCTCAACTGACTGAGCCACCGATATGCCCTGAATAATTTTATTCCATAGCATGGCTAAATAGAAAATATACCATGGAAGAAAACATAACTAATGAAGGAGGGAGACAGATGGACGTAGAGAGGAGTAAATGCTTATTTGATGCTGGGTGTTAGGATAAGAATTTAGCCACACTGACCATCTTGCCACACTGACCACAGTTCACCTCTCCCCCTTTCTCTTCTCACAGTATGGGATTAACCTTCTATTTCTAATGTTAGCAGCAATGGTTGGAGTCGGATCCATTCTCATGTGCTGGAACTACAGTTCCATCTCCATTTGTACCAAAATATGGCAAAACTGTTTAGTATCTGTTAGTATTTTTGAGATATTAAACATTAAGACCATTATTAAGAAATTAAACATTAGAGAGATCACTGAAAAATAAGATCATGATACAAGTAATGATTTTTAAAGAGTTCTTTCATTAGTGTTGGGTTATATGAATTTTTTGTCTTGCTTAGTGATTGCCAGTTATTTGGAGATAATGTGAACAAGGTTTTTAGCAGTGCTAAAAACATAGCAGATTGATAAATGATTAAAAATTGGTAAGTTGGGGGCACCTGGGTGGCTCAGTGGGTTAAGCCTCTGCCTTCGGCTCAGGTCATGATCTCAGGGTTCTGGGATCGAGCCCCGCATCAGGCTCTCTGCTCAGCAGAGCCCACTTCCTCCCCTCTCTCTGCCTACTTGTGATCTCTATCTGCCAAATAAATTAGTAAAATCTTAAAAAAAATGGTGAGTTGGAGTAGTCATAATAAATATTAACTGTTATAATATTAGGATATTCTTTTTATAAGTCTATTGCTAATTTACTGAATTGCTGACAAATTGCAGTCCGATACCTTACTAAGGGTATCCAAGAAATACCAGCTTGACCTTTCCACATGCCTGCTTAATTTTCATGTGATATTAACTATGATGTGAACATGTTGATAGTAGAACAAATTTCCCTTTGGGAAACAAAATAACAATTCCATTCATTAGCAGTTGCACTACTGGGTATTTACCCCAAAGATACAGATGTAGTGAAGAGAAGGGCCATAGGTACCCCAATGTTCATAGCAGCAATGTCCACAATAGCCAAACTGTGGAAAGAGCCGAGATGCCCTTCAACAGATGAATGGATAAAGATGTGGTCTATATACACAACGGAATATTACGCAGCCATCAGAAGGGATGAATACCCAACATTTGTATCAACATGGATGGGACTGGAGGAGATTATGCTGAATGAAATAAGTCGAGCAGAGAAAGTCAATTATCATATGGTTTCACTTACTTGCAAGAACACAAGGAATAACATGGAGGACATTAGGAGAAGGAAAGGAAAAGGAAAGGGAGGGGGAATCGGAGGGGGAGATGAACCATGAGAGACTGTGGACTCTGAGAAACAAACTGAGGGTTTTAGAGGGGAGGAGGATAGGGAGATGGGTGAGCCTAGTGGTGGATATTAAGGAGGCCACATATTGCATGGAGCACTGGGTGTTGTACATAAACAATGAATCTTGGTACACTGTATCAAAAACTAATGTATTTTATGGTAACTAACAATAAAATTTTTTAAAAATGCCATTCATGTTCTAGTATTTTATTTTCACCCAGAAGTAAAAACATCAGAACAGAGCATTGACAAAGTCTAGAATTACTGCTACAATTATGAAGGAAAAATGCCAAGTCAGAAGTCAAGGTATTGAACATCAGGGATATTCTACAAAAGCATTCATCTATCTAGAACATTCTAGGTTTAAGCTCGAGGACCAGATGGAAAACCTGGCTTCTGAAATAATCATATTCTGAACTTCTATTTAAATTGTTTCTAATGTTTTCTTTCCAGCTCTTCCTTTGAAATTTTGGCTTCCCTATTGCAGCTAATTTCATGTTAGCAAGATCATGATTAAAATACAAATATGTTATTCATGATAGAACCCTTCACATCTTATAATACAATTTTAACTGCTCAAAAGCTGTGTTAAAATTTAGTCTTAGACAAAAAGGTCAAAATTTCTCTCACCAGTGGAACCAGGTGTCACTCAGTGAGGAAATCAGTTTTGCAGATGGGACACGCTGCTGTATTGAACAATCATTACCGAGTGACTAATGCTGGACAGATCCATTAACATGCGGTACCTCTCCTGGTAGACCATTTGCAGTGGCCATTTCTTTTTGTCCTCTTCATGGCTACAGCCTAGGTGAAGTAAGGTGCAAAGCAAAGCCTCATTCTGCTAGTATCCGGGAGACATCTGGAGGGACACATCTATTCTCAGGAACGGTTTCCTCCTTGAAGCTCCAGTGTCGTGTGTGTGTCTCAACATCTCAAACAGCACCGTTTCAAGGGAGTACAAAATATGTAACATAGGATAAATGATCTGAAATTTAAAACTGCAGGGAAGGGGCACCTGGGTGGCTCAGTGGTTAAGCCTCTGCCTTTGGCTCAGGTCATGATCCCAGGGTCCTGGGCTCTCTGCTCGGCAGGGAGCCTGGTTCCTCCTCTCTCTCTCTCCCTGCCTATCTGCCCACTTGTGATCTCTGTCTGTTAAATAAATAAATTTTTAAAAAATCTTTAAAACTGCAGGAAGGGACGCCTCAGTGGCTCAGTCAGTTAAACATCTGCCTTTGGCTCAGGTCATGATCCCAGGATCCTGGGATTGAGTCCTGCATCCTTGCTCAGTGGGGAGCCTGCTTCTCCCTCTGCCTGCCACTCCTCTTGAATATGCTTTCTCTCTGACAAATAAACAAAATCTTAAAAAAAAAACCTTCAGGGAATATTTTTTATAACAATGAATCTTGTGATAAATTAATATTCTACCAAAATGGGATATTTTGGTAGCTTTATTATTACACAAAAGTAACATTTTTAGAAAGATGTTATTTATTTATTTGAGAGAGAGAGAGAGAGAGGATGAGCAGGGGAAGGGCAGAGAGAGAAGGACAGGGAGAAGCAGACGATGTAGGGCTCAATCCTAGGAACCCGGGATCATGACATGAGCTGAAGGCAGATACTTAATGACTGAGCTACCCAGGCACCCCACAAAAGTTAACACTTTTTAAAGATTTGTAATAGGTTTTTCTTCAGAGGAGTTCTTACTGAAAATGAAGGACAAAGGGAATCAGTATTTTTCCTTGCTAATAAAAGAAATACCTTTCAGATTATTTGTTACATTTGGAAAATGGAAACTCCTCACTCTGCCTGCCTACTTCCCCCAAACTGAGCTTCAAAACTCTGAGAATTCAGTGGCTATTAGTAGTTGGCTAGGGTTTTTTATTCAGTCATCAGATGCTTTATTTGTAAGTTTACTTTCCAAAAGTAAAGTTCCAAGAACAGTTTTCTGTAGAATGGTTGTCATGCATTTAATTCGGTTGGTCTCAGATGTTGTCCTCAGATGTTGACTTAGACCTTAAAGTTTTCACAGTGAATAATACTCCTTATTCGCCATGTCCTTTTACTGTTTGATCTGATCCCTCTAACATTTATGAAGTAACAGTTTTCATAAGAGAATCTTCCTTTCCCTGTGGATTTTTTTCTTAAGCACAGACACAGGGTTTCAGAGGCAGCTCTCTTCCTGACTCATTCCAGAGGGTATAAAGACTAGCTGTCTCCAAACTCCATCCATTAACTGGGGATCTTCCTGATTTAGAAAGTGATCTGAGATTCCTGGGGTTTGGTAAGATTTTTATTCATTTAGAACAGAACTTCTCCAAACTAGTTGCATATTAGAATCAGTTGGAAAAATTTTACAAAAAACTCAAGCCCTGGGGTGCCTATGTGGCTCAGTTGTTAAGCACCTTCCTTTGGCTCAGGTCATGATTTCAGGGTCCTGGGATTGAGCCCCCAGTCAGGCTTTCTGATCAGTGGGAAGCCTGCTTCTGCCTCTCCGACTCCCCCTGCTTGTGTTCCCTCTCTTGCTGTCTCTCTCTGTCAAATAAATAAAGTATTTTTTAAAAAAGAAAGAAAAGAAAGAACAAACTCAAGCCCTGACCCAATGCTTAGAGATCCTGATTTAATTGGTCTGGAGTCAGGAAGAGGATGGGCAGTATTTTAAAACTCCCCAGGTATTTCTAATATGCAACCGTAGTTGCAAACTTCTAGCAAAAATGAGATTTACAAAGACATTACCATGGTGATCTTGCCTTTTAAAATAGTATATAATTTCACATATATGAGTTGACAGGAAATAAGGCAATCCTAGAGAAACACATCATTTATCTGCTACCCTTGGGGAACAATTATTACGAATGAAAGAATTCTACAGATAACAGAAATCTGGTGTTTCAATGCCGAGATAGTAAAAATTCAAACACTTTTGTTAGAAATCCTTTAAATAAATACTATGTAATTCCTTTCCCTGGAGAAAATGCACTAAATGTCCTTTGATATTTTCCTGATGGTTCAATGTCATCATTATAGACATCTATGGTTGTGCCATCTTGTCTCTGTAATATTTAGGTACCTCCACTAAATGGTCCCAGTTTCGAAAGTTTGGGGAGTAATGATTCTTGTCATCCATCAGTCTCAATGATTACTTCTTAGTATCTTTAACTGGATGACCTACCCACCCATTTCCCTTTGCTTTTGCCCTTCCTGCTTCTAATCTAATAATGCCAATATTGATTATGCTGAAATGGCTGAATGTAACTTGAGGAGACCTGAAAACCTGAAAGACCAGGTAATCATGCTTATTAAATCAATACTTTGATGATCCATGTAATTCATGGTCAGTAGGCTCTGCTGTAAGAAGAGAGTGATGTCTGTTTTCCTGCAAAGGAAAGCATGTGAACACTATGACCAATTTTCCCTTTGTAATTCTTTTTCATTCCTTTTTTTTTCTTTTTAGATATTATTTATTTGCCAGAGAAGTAGAGAGAGAGAGAGCACAAGCAGGGGGAGTGGTAAGCAGAGGGAGAAGCAGTCTCCCTAGTGAGCAAGGAGACTGATGTGGGACTCAATCCCAGGACCCCAGGATCATAACTTGAGCCAAAGGCAGCTGCTTAATGAACTGCACCACCCAGGCGCCCCTGAAAAACTCTCACTTGTACGCTTATATAAGATTTCATCATCTGGAGCCTTTTAGAAGGATCCACCAAAAAGTCACAGTGCAGAGTGATTCTGTGCATTCTACAATTTTGTGTGGCTTGCATTAAAGCCAGTAGAGGTTTTTATATGTGAAATATATATGCAATATAACCTGACTCTGTATCTTCACAAAATAGTATCCATGTGGTAAAATTCCTTATAAACATACAGAGAAATACAGCACCCACGGGCTATAGGGTTCTATCTAGTATCATTATATGTCCTGTGAAGTCATTTCATCTACAAAACATGTTTCATCTACAAATGTTAAAGTTAAGCAAATAATCCCACTTGGTTCCTCCCTCAGTACCCAAGCTGCTATTTGTAAATCAAGGCTGCTATTCTGCTATCAGTAGGCCAAGGTGGGATATAACTCTATTGACAGATTGGTACTCATTCCAACAGCAAATGAGATAAAGAGCGAGAATGACACTGATTCAGTATACATAAAAGGGTTCCCTGCTTATCCAAACACTTCTCCAAAGAAAGCATTTGGAGTGGGTTGAATTATGCCCGCAGAAAGATATGTTCACCTCCGGTACCAGTGAGTGTGACCTCATTCACAGTTATGGTCTTGTAGATATAATTAGTTACTATGAGAGCGTACTGGATTGGGGTAGCCCCTAAATCCAGTGACTGATGTCCTTATAAATAGATAACTGGATTTACAGGGATGGGCATGTAATGACAAAAGCAGACATTAAAGTTGCAAGGCAAGGAATAGTAAGGATTGTCAAGAGCCACCAGAAGCTAGAAAGAGTGAAGAAAGTGCCTACGAGAGAGAGAGAGAGAGAGAGAGAGAGAGAGAGGTGCCAACACCTGCCAACAACTTGGGCTTGGATCTCTAGCCTCCAGAACTGTGAAAGAATATATTTCTGTTATTCTAAGCGCTTCAGTTTGTGGCAATGTGTTATATTAGTCCTGGGAAACTAATAAAGCACCAAAATGAGTATGTTCCATTCTAACAAGTTTGGGAGTAGAGAAGGAAAATGATCACTGGTTAACCTCCCACCATGTTGGGATAGGATTTGACCTCTTAAACCATCCATTCCAACCCAGTTTGCCCCCTTTTGCCTCCCTAGTACCCACGGGTCTGTTCTTGGGGCTCACTTTTCTTTTCCTAGTCCTGGCTCACCAGGAAGTCCCTACAACACTTGACCCAACACCACCAGTTATTACCTGACATATGTTCAGAAACAGAGCATCACAATCCTATCTGCAGACTATAGTTAGAGTTTATGGTATATTTTTTCCCCCCAGAAAAAGAAGGGCTTTAGTGATAATAAAATCTTATGTAAGTCTGACTGCAAATTCTGTATTTTGCAATTTTAAATAAATATAAATGGAAGTGCTACAAATAAACATTTTTAGTTTTCCCAGAATGGCCACTACTCAGGAAAAGACTGTCCACCATTGTGGGATGTAACACAAACTTTCCTCAAGGCATACCTGGTCCTACACTGTATAAGGATATTCTTATAAGATAATGGATCTTCTAGACAGTATTTATGCCCAAATTCCTGGCAACAACTATTAAGAATATATTCCAGCAGAAAAAAGTTAAAATTCAGTAGAGGCTTAGCTAAGACACTCACACATTTATGCAGTTGAACTGAGATTGGCCTTGAATTACCAGCTGGTCGGTAACATTGATTCACTACAAGGAATGTCTTCTGCAAGACCAAGTGGTCCTGACTGATCAGAGCATGCCAGGCCTTTATTAGTATACTGATTCACTAACAGTTACACTACATGGATGGGGATTGGTAGACCTTTCCTCTTTGTCAGTCTACAGATTAGTTGTTTCCTCTTTACTCTATTCATTGGATTCTCTTCTAAAGAAGGAAACCCAGACACATTAATTTTACCAATAGCCCCCAGTATAATATTAGGGTAGTTATCTTATTGGTTAAACTGAGATTTAAAGCTATTGTGATTTCATGAGTCCATTTATCTATGCTAATCCCTGTTCCTATCACTTAAAAAAAAACAGCTTTCTTAAAAGATAATTCAAGTAACATGCAATTCACTCATTTAAATTGTACAATTCAGTGGTTTTTAGTGTGTCCAAAATATGTGCAACTGCCACTACCATCAATTTTAGGATATTTTCATCATTTCTTTAAAGACCTTGTACCCTTTGAGCTCACACCTTCCCTATCCCACCCTCCTCTCATCATTGTGCCTCCCAGCCCTAAGCAGCCATTTATCTTCTGTTTGTATAGATTTCTCTATTCTGAACATTCCATATGAAGGAGTCATATAATGTATAGTCCATTCTGTCTGGCTTCCTTCATTTAGTGTTAGTTTTTTAAAAAGATTTTATTTACTTAACAGAGTGAGAGAGAGAGCTTGCACAAACAGGGGGAGTGGCAGGCAGAGGCAGAGGGAGAAGCAGGCTTCCTGCTGAGCAGGGAACCTAATGCAGGGCTCCATCCCAGGACTCTGAGGTCATGACCTGAGCCAAAGGCAGATGCTTAACCAACTGAGCCACCCAGACACCCCATTTAGCATAATGTTTATAAAGTTCATTCATGGTACAATATCATGTAGTGGTGGTTTGTTCTTTTTCATTGCCAACTAATATTTTCTTTTATGGATATAACTCATTGTGTTCTTTATCCACTTGTCAGCTAACCAACATGAGTTTTTCCCACCTTTTGGCTCTAAGAAATAATGCCACTATAAATATTAAGTGTGCAAGTTTTTGTATGGCCGTATGTTTTCACTTCTCTTAGATATATAAATAGAGTAAACTAGCTGGGTCATATGTTTAATCATTTGAGGGACTGTCAGACTATTTTCCAAAGCAACTTTACCATTTTAGATTCCCACAATTTGTTTATGAGGGTTGAGATTTCTCTAGATCCTAGCTAACACTTGTTGTTATCTGACTTGTTATGTTAGGTACCAACATCCTAGCAGATGGGAAGTCACATCTCATTGTGCTTTTCATTTACATTTCTCTGATGACTAATGATATTAAGCATCTTTTCATGTGCTTATTGGCCATTTATACACCTGCCTTGGAAATATCCATTGTCCAATTTTAGTTGGATGATCTTTTTATTACTGGGTTGTAAGAGTTCTTTATAGTCCTAGGTATAAACCCTTTATCAAATATATGATTTGCAATTTTTTTCTAGTCTACAGTTTGTCTTTTCACTTAATTTATGGTGTCCTTTGGGTGGAGGAAAAAGATGGTGGAGGAGTAGGGGACCCTATTCCAACTGGTCCCCTGAATTTAGCTAGATATCTACCAGACCATTCTAAACACCCATGGAATCAGCCTGAGATGTAAGAAGATCTCCACAAAGAGAATCTCTCCAGTGGTTGGTCGCGAGATATGCAGTGGGGAGCCGTGATTCTGCAGACAGATATCAGAAGATAAATGGAAACAGGAGGGTGCTGCCATAAGCACCTGAGCCAGGAAGGTGAAATAACACAAGAGCATGCAAAGCCTCCCATGCTGGGCCCAGGCACAGACTCACAGACAAGTAGCTGTGGGGAAAGGACTTTAGGGCAGCCCCCAAACTGAAACCTGGGGCTCTGGGGGTACACGTGCAAACCAGGGGCAGCTGGTGGTTTTAGAAGCACAAAGGGCAGAGATGTGCCCGCACCTGTAAGTGAGAGCTGGGAGTGCTGCTGTGGGACACATAACTCTACACTCTTCAGAGTGTAGGGATAAAGGAAACATTTCCCAATTCATGAAAACCATCCATGAAAAGCCACAGTGAATATCATTCTCAATGGGGAAGAGCTGAGAGCCTTTCCCTTAAGATCAGGAACATGCAATCAGAGAAAGACAATTATCATATGATCTCCCTGATATGAGGAAGTTGAGAGGCAAAAAGGGGGGGAATTTGGGGGGTAGGGAAGGAAAAAAATGAAACAAGATGGGATCAGGAGGGAGACAAACCATAAGAGACTCTTAATCTCACAGAACAAACTGAGGGTTGCCGGGGGGGAGGGGAGTAGGGAGAGGGTGGCTGGGTTATAGACATTGGGGAAGCTATGCTATGGTGAGTGCTGTGAAATGTGTAAACCTGGCAATTCACAGACCTGTACCCCTGGGGCTAATAATATATTATATGTTAATAAAAAACAAAAATTTTTTAAAAATACCAGGAACATGACAAGGATGCCCACTCTCACCACTATCATTCAACAAAGTACTGGAAGTTCTAGCAACAATCAGACAACAAAAAAATAAAAGGTATTCAAATTTCCAAAGAAGTAGTCAAACTCTCTTTCTTCACAGGTGACATGATACTTTATGTGGAAAACCCAAAGGACTCCACCCCCAAATTACTAGAACTCATACAGCAATTCAGTAATGTGGCCTGCCACATGATACAAAACCAACGCACAGAAATCAGTTGCTTTCCTATACCCTAACAAAGTAACTATAGAAAGAGAAATTAAGGAGTCAGTTCCATTTACAATAGCACCAAAAAACTTAAGATACCTTGGAATAAACCTAACCAAAGAGGTAGAGGATCTATACTCTAGAAACTACAGAGCACTCATTAAAGAAATTGAAGAAGACACAAAAAGATGGAAAAACATTCTATGTTCACAAATTGGAAGAATAAACATTCTTAAAATATCTATGCTGTCCAGAGCAATCTATACTTTCAATGCCATCCTGATCAAAATATCAATGGCATTTTTCAAAGTGCTGGAACAAACAATCCTAAAATTTGTACGGAACCAGAAAAGACCCCGAATTGCTAAGGGAATGTTAAAAAAGAAAAACAAAGTTGGGGGCATCACATTGCCTGATTTTAAGCTGTATTACAAAGCTGTGATCACCAAGACATCATAGTACTGGCACAAAATCAGACACACAGATCAGTGGAACAGAATAGAGAGCCCAGATATGGACCCTCAACTCCAGGATCAACTAACCTTTGGCAAAGCAGGAAAAAATATCCAATGGAAAAAAAAGTCTTTTCAATACACTATTCTGGGAAAATTGGACAGCTATGTACAGAAGAATGAAACTCGACCATTCTCTTACACCATACACAAAGATAAAATCTAAATGGAAGAAAGACCTCAATGTGAGACAGGAATCCATCAAAATCCTAGAGGAGAACATTGCCAGTAACCTCTTCAACATCGACCACCGCAACTTCTTTCAAAACACATCTCCAAGGCAAAGGAAACAAAAGTGAAAATGAACTTTTGGGACTTCATTAAGACAAAAAGTTTCTGCACAACAAAGGAAACAGTCAACAAAACAAAGGGACAACCTAGGCAATGGGAGAAGATATTTGCAAATGACACTACAAATAAAGGGCTGGTCCAAGATCTATAAAAAAATTCTCAAACTCGACACCCCAAAAACAAATAAGTCAAAAATGGGCAGAACAGATGAACAGACACTTCTTCAAAGAAGACATACAAATGACTAACAGATACATGAAAAAATATTCAACATCATTAGCTATCAGTGAAGTTCAAATCAAAACCACACTGAGATACCACCTAACAAGAGAATGACAAAAATTTACAAGACAAGTAACAACAAATGCTAGAGAGGTTGTGGAGAATGGGGATCGTTCTTTCACTGTTGGTGGGATTTCACGTTGGTGCAGCCACTGTGGAAAACAGTATGGAGTTCCTCAAAAATTTAAAAATAGAGTCATCCTACGTCCCAGCAATTGCACTACCATTTACCCCAAAGATACAGATGTAGTGAAAAGAAGGGTCACATGTACCCCAATGTTCATATCAGCAATGTTCACAATAGCCAAACTGTGGAAGGAGTCGAGATGTCCTTCAACAGATGAATGGATAAAGATGTGGTCCATATATACAATGGAGTATTACTCAGCCATCAGAAAGGATGAGTACTGAATATTGGCATCAACATGGATGGAACTGGAGGAGATTATGCTAAGTGAAATAAGTCAAACAGAGAAAGACAATTATCATATGGTTTCACTTACTTGTGGAACATAAGGAATACCATGGAGGACATTAGAAGAGGGAAGGGGAAAACAAAGGAGGGGAAATCAGAAGGGGAGATGAACCATGAGAGACTATGGACTCCAGGAATCAAACTGAGGGTTTTGGGAGAGGAGATGGGTGAGCCTGGTGATGGGTATTGAGAAAGGCATGTATTGCATGGAGCACTGGGTATTATATGCAAACAATGAATCAGGGAACACTACATCAAAAACTAATGACGTACAGCATGGTAACAAAAAAATTATGGTGTTCTTTGAAGGTCAAAATATTTTAGTTTTGATAAAGTGTCATTTACCTATTTCTGTTGTTGTTGCAACTTTTTCCTGTAACATTGAAAATTTCATGTTTTTGACGTCATATCTAAGAATCCTTTGCCAAATCCAATGTCATGACAATTTACTACAATGTTTTCTTCTAGGAGTTTCACAGTTTTAGCTTTTAACATTTAGAACTATGATATGTTATAATTATATATATGATATGAAATAAAGGTCCTACCACATCCAATTTGTGGGTGTACAGTTATTCATAGGATTCTCTTACAATGCTTTTTATTTCTGTAAAGGCAGCAGTAACATCCCAATGTCATTTCTGATTTTAGAAATTTCAGCCTTTTCCCCTTCTTTTTAGTCAGTACAGCTATAGGTTTGTCCATTTTGTTTATCTTTCAAACAACCGGCTTTTAGTTTCATTTATTTTTCTCTGTTGTTTTCTATTCTCTTTTCCCTTAATTTCTGCTTGAATCTTAATCGCTTCATTTCTTCTCCTTGCTTTAGATTTCATTCATTCTTTATTTTCCCAGTATCTTGAGGTGGAAGGTTAGGTTATTGATTTAAACTCCTTTTTCCTTCTGAAGTTAGAATTTATAGCTACATATTTTCCTTTAAGTAATGCATTATCTCCCTTCCACCAATTTTAATATGTTGTGTCTTCATTTTTATTCAAGTCAAACTATGTTCTAATTTTCCTTTTCATTTAAGATTTTATTTTTAAGCAATCTCTATGCCTGATGTGGGACTCGAACCCACAGCCCCAAGAACAAGAGTCACATGTTCCACTGACTAAGCCATCCAGGCACCCCTCCTTTTCATTTCTTCTTTGGCTCATTGGTATTTAGAAATAGGTTATATAATCTCCATACATTTGTGAGTTCCCCAAATCTTTACTGCTATTGATTTCTAATTTCACTCCATCGAGTTCAGAGAGCTTACCATACATTATTTCTATCCTTTGAAAATTACTGAGGTTTGATTTATGCCCTCGCTTATGGTTTATCCTGGAAAATGTTCCATTTCCCTGTAACTTTGGAAAGTCCAATAGTTACTTAGCATTTTTCATGTAAATTAAAACATAAGTAATTTGAAACTGATTATTGGGATATGAAAGAGTCTTTGGAATTAAGATCGGGCTGTGCTTATTCAAATTAAAAGGAAACTTTAAAAATTTTTAAAGGTAGACATAGACAACCCATTCTTGCAGGCTTCCTTTATTTTAAATCAGTGTAGAACTCAGCAAGTGTTGCAATTCAACATAATATTCATTCTTACAGCTATCACTCAGGAAACCCCAACTACTTCTGGGTATTTAAACAGAGATCTCAGTGCCTAGCAAGCAGAAATGATAAAGCCAGTTCCTAACATGAACATTCCAAGATAAATTAGATTCCACTGATCATTCAAGATGAACACATTGGTGTGATCCAATTGAATAATACTTCTGAAATTTAAGATAAATTTCTTCCAAAGAGTTTGTCTGAAATAAGACTGACTTCTAATTTGGGCAGTTGGGGAACTCAGTTCATCTGGAAAGATATAAGAAACCTATCTCTATCTAGTAGCAGATTATACTCAGTATTACAAGTTGTGGATAGTAATAATGAGATAGAATCTAAATGCATTTAAAGTCTTAAACCTTTCATTACCCCTATTAATGTGTCTGGCCCCCATAATTTCTCTCATGTTTTTGACCACTACGGTCAACTTGCTCATTCTACTCCAGTCACACAGGCCACATTGCTATTCCAGCAGCCCTCCCAACCTTCACCCTGGGTGTTTCTACTTCCAGGAATGCTCAGAGATCCACTTGGTGAATTTTGTCACTTCCTTCAACCTTTTCTCAAATGTCACTTTTTTTTTTTAAGGTGTCAATGTCACCTTTTCAAATAGGAGTATCTATTAAAAGTTCTATTTAAAATTTCAACCTGCCTCCATATGTGTCTTTACCCTGGAATTCTTCATCCCCTTATTCCTATAAATTATCTATATTGCCTAGCACTTGTAGCTTTCTAGCAGACTCTATTATTTACTTCGTTATTATGTTCATTTTTATCTTTCTCCCCTTGCTGGAATGTAAATCCTAAGAAAGCAGGGACTTTAGCTGTTCTTGTTCTCTTGAATATCATTAAGTGCCAGAACAGTATTCATTCTCACAAGAAATATTTACTGAGCATTTACTACATGCTACCCAGTGTACTAATCAAATTATTACATTGTGTGTAAAAACAGACCTGTTCTCTCTTCTGGCGGTCTTTATCTTTGAGTGGGGGAAATGGATATTAATCACTATTCACCCCTAACAAACTGTCAATTGAGATACATATGTATTCTGAAGGATAAAAACAGTCTTATGGAAAGATGATGAAGAAACAACTTCTATATTTAGAGGTAGAATTCATTGGTTAGGAAAGCCTTTGTTCAAATATCAGAAAATTATTCTTGAACTGAGATATGAACTATACGTAGGAGTATCCAGGGAAAGAGTAAAGGGGAAATTTTTATAAGGAAAGAGCATGTGCAAATATCCTGCAGGCCGTAGGAACACAGCAAGAGGAATTCACGTGATTGCAGGAGGGTAGGAAGAACTTGCACAGTCAAGCCCTCATGTGCTGTATGATGGCTTTGCTCGTTATCTAGGACAAATGGGAAACCATGCATTCCAACAGGGGTTTTCTGGGGAGAGGATGGAAGGAGGGAAGCATGACAGATATGATCATAATTATGCTATCACCAGATTATTTTGGTTATAGCTTGAGGAATTATAATGAGCTCTTGACCTTCTGGGATCAGTACAGAGTTTCTAATTGTATGCAGAGGTTAAAATAAACAATAGTATTTTCCCAGAGTTAAGACAATTTCATGATACAAGTACAATATGTCTTACAGTATGATACTACCATAGGTATCATGCTGTAAAATATATTGTACTTGCTATGCATTTGAATATTTAAAAATGTGTTTTTAAATTTTATAGTCAGAGAAACTTGAGTAATGAATATCTGGCACCCTAAATTCTATGTGATACCTTAAACCTAAAAGTCAGACTTAAATAAGAAATACAATTCCTGTGTATCTGGCCACTGCTATGTATGGATGCATAAATATATCTATATTAAAAGAATGTGAATCTCAAGTTCATTGTTAAATGTACATGAATATTGGCTCCTGATTCATTTCATATTTCAGTTGCTTGTTAGGCTTTAATGACTGTAGATTCTAACTCAAGAATATATTTCCTTAGTAACTTGGTTCATGCTGATTTTTCAAAAAAGAGAAAGAGTTGAAATAAAATGTTGTCACCAGAATAGGAGGAGTACTTTTCCCCTTCCCAGTATAGTGGCCTTTTGATCATCTTCCTGTGCATGTAGGTGACACAGAGGATGGGAAAAATAGACACACTCCAACTGCGGATCATGAGCAGTGGAGGTCTTCAGGATCCAATAATGCTATGAGTTTCTTCCATCAGAAAGAAGCTTAATAAACACGGAATTACACAATGTTATCTAAAGCTTGTTTACAGAACTCTCATTTTTATATGCAATCCCATTTCACAAAAGGGGAATTTGTGTGTGTGTGTATGTCTGAGTCTGTGTGTGTATATAAGCCAGCATGCACTGTTGAGCTGTAACTCCAGTTCTGATCACTTTAGGATGTCATGTGACTTTGAACCCAAGGTGAGCTAGTATTCAGAAAGTAGGAATAGTCTGTGTGGGTTTTATGTGGGGGGAGTTGTAGGCCACATGTTTCATAAGGATATCTAGTAGATTAGTATGGGGACCACAGACTGTTTTTCATCTTAAAAGGAACATGCCCAGAAGTAGCTGTGTGTGTGTGTGTGTGTGTGTGTGTATAAGTTGTAACTGACTTGCTATAACTATCTTTTTGGGGGGTGATTTCGTGCAAATTATTTTTTGTGGGTGGTTATCACATATTACTGTAACCCAGACAGTTTCCTGAGATACCACTGAGATGGAACGCAGCAGGGGTTGCACAAAGCTATTGTCTATTCTCACATTATGTATTTGGGCTGCTGAATTTTTATTTGCCCAAATAGCAAGAACATTGACATTCAATCCTATTCTTCATGGAGTTTCAGTTGGTGGAAATAGAATTTCTGTCCTCACTTTGTTCCCACTCCTCTAAAAGCCTCTTTCTCCACCTACTTTATCTTACAAACCTACTGTGGCAGAGCACTTTAATTAGGAGACATGATAGTGGGAGACAGCTCTGTATTTTAGGAACTCCTGGACATGTCCACATTGATTCAGGAGAGAAAAAAGGCCCTTCCATACTTTTGGCTCTTTATTATTCTTTTGTTGTTGTTTAGTTTTTGGTAGTAATGTTCTCAGTGCAGATCTGTAGTTTTTAAAATCTGGTATGCTCAATTGGTTAAATATGCATATGGAAAGGCCATTTTTATATTGATATAGAACTTCTATTCTCAGAATGATCATCTAAAAGAGTGTTATAATCCTCTTACGCAAACAATAAGAAAACCTCCTATCATCTCTTCTCCCCAAAACAAATAGTATTACTTAATGGTGGACACCATTGTAACACCAGTATCCTTGATGTACACCTGCTGGCTCAAACAAGCTCGAATCCGGGGCGCCTGGGTGGCTCAGTGGGTTAAAGCCTCTGCCTTCGGCTCAGGTCATGATCCCAGGGTCCTGGGATCGAGCCCCACATCAGGCTCTCTGCTTGGCAGGGAGCCTGCTTCCCCTTCTCTCTCTCTCTGCCTGCCTTTCTGCCTACTTGTGATCTCTCTCTCTCTCTCTCTGTGTCAAATAAATAAATAAAATCTTTAAAAAAAAAACAAAAAAAAACAAAAAAAAAACAAAACAAGCTCGAATCCTACTTCAAGCAGTCTTTTATGAAGGCAATGATGTTGTGAGCCATAGTGACATGGGTGACAGTGACAAGAACAAGCCTTCAAGTAGGAAACAGCAGGATTTAAGTCCCTAAAAGTTCTTTACAGCTGTATAGTAACTGCACTTAGGTCACTTACATTGTCTGTGTCTCTTCTTCAATGAAATAGGAACAATAACATTTCACAAAGTAATCTTAATAACATTCATGAAAATATATTTTATATGGAAAACTTTAAACACCCATATGTTTTTCTGAACCTTAGATTAAGAACAAAAGTAGCCCTGGCATTTACTAGTTTTTATTTGGCCAAGATTCCTTGTCTTGGGCATTTTAGATACAGCAAGTCATGTGTATGTATAGTGATTACAAGAGGCTATATTTATCATTTTTTTGGTTTTTGTTTTGTTTTTTGTATTTATTAATTTATTTTTTCCCAGATTTATTGAGATAAGTGCCATAGGAGAAGGTGTAAGTTTAAGGTGTACAAAGTGATATATGTATATGTTGCAAAATGTCTACCATAACAAGGTTAGTGAACAAAAAGATGCTGTGAGTATTTAGAGTAGGTGTAAGGTAATAGTAAAAGGGCCTTCTTATTTGGCGAAGACTAAATGGACTTTAAAAATAACTTTAAAAAACACTGAATCTTGGACCTACTGGCAAAAGGGTTTGAGGGATAAAATTCACACGTAACTGTAGGTAAACAAATCATCTTACAGTTTAACCAACACTTGAGTGCTGATTTTTTTAAAAAATTTTAAATTTTTTAATAAACATATAATGTATTATTAGCCCCAGAGGTACAGGTCTGTGAATCGCCAAGTTTATACACTTCACAGAGTGCTGAAATTTTTAGTTAAAAAATGATTTATATATGTTTCACATTCTAAATATTAAAAGGATTCTAAATATTTTGCTTTGTTCTTAACTAAATATTTCTTATAAAGCAGAAATTTTTTTTATCAAATTTACTGGTATTAAAAAATAATTTTCAACTATTTGAAGATTAGTAAAATTTAGCCATATCATCTCAACACCATGGTTCTCATTAATTGTATGCACTCCACTAACCATGCCAGGTAATTTTATTGATGTTCTTTCTTATTACTACCATGAAAATTATCAAGATATAACCATGACT
Organism: Mellivora capensis; assembly: GCA_004024625.1. Lineage (NCBI taxonomy): Eukaryota > Metazoa > Chordata > Mammalia > Carnivora > Mustelidae > Mellivora > Mellivora capensis. Next base: position 47,087 of record PISX010003657.1, on the reverse strand, counting down.
ATTTAACCAAAAATTTGATTTATTCATAAAAAGGTCTTTATGTTATTATCTTCCCAATTTCTTTTCAGTTAGAATGAAGCAAACTGTCATTTTAAGGTTATTTTCTTATAACATTGTTAAAATTTCTCGATTTTATCAAATATGGCACCACACTAGGTTTTGGCTGCTAGTTAGCTTCAACATGTAGTTTGCATTCCTGATGTTCCATAATTGTATGATGATTTCATTTTACAAGTGAGTTTTGAGAATTTTTTTCTCATGTGTGTAAGTCCTGCCAACACTTCAAGGTAAAAAATAATTATTCATTCATTCATCTTTCCAACAAATATGTATTGAAAAAATCCTGCCAGACACTGTTCTTAGTGCTTAGAATACATCAATGAACAAAACAGATAAAACCCGTCTTCAAGTTCTTGTGTGAAACAAATGAAGAAACTGAGGTCTAGCCTGAGTGAATTACTTGTTCAAAAGCCTATGACTGGCATTTTTTTAAAAATTTTTATTTTTATTTTTATTTTTTTTGTGAGATACAATTTTAATTGAAATAAAAGCATACAAATGTAGTATAAGGCATTATGACAAGTTCATTAATAAGTGAGATGGAATCTCATCAAGTTATAAACAATTAATATTTATAGATGGTAGATGAATGACTATTTTTGTTTTATATCCTAAATTTCCAGATTTTATTTTTTTTAATATATTTTATTTTTTAATTTCTTTTCAGCGTAACAGAGTTCATAGTTTTACACCACACCCAGTGCTCCATGCAATGCGTGCCCTCCACAATACCCACCACCTGGCTCCCCCAACCTCCCACCCCCTGTGACTGGCATATTTTTAAGTATTTACTTCCTGCCTTCAAATCATCGTTTACGGTAGAGCTGGGCTGAAAATCCATTTCTTCTGTCTTTGGCACGAGGCATATTTCCATAGTTCCACAGCCTGCCCTTCCACTTCCTACCCCACCATCCCATCATTGGTTTGTAGTAAGTTTTAAACAGTAATTTATCAAATATTGGCATTAGACTCTTCTACAGTCTGATTAAAAACAATCCAATTTTTAGCATTTACAGTGACATATTTCCCTTTGTGATATCTTTCTATGGAGAGGCCTCCATGTATCTTATCTTCCCAATTATGACATAAGCAATCACCGTATTTTATAACTTGTGAGTCTGACAATACTGGGCAGAGAACTGTTATGAAATACTCAGGAACTGATTACTTCTGATAAAGAATTCTGAGAAAATGGTTGTACTATCGTTATTAATTCCATCCTTCATATCTCCCCCCCATGCATCTATTTTTATTTTTATGGCCTTAGCAGAAATATTTCTCTCTAACCCTATATTATCTTTGGTTAGATATTGTGATATCCTATAAGAAATACACAAATGATGCTTGCTAATTCTGGAATAAACTATCTGCCTGAATTTGTTCTATTTTCAGGTTTCATCCTTTGAAATTCCTATAAAGTAATGGTAACTTTGAGCGCTAACACGTATCCATTTTAGGTCAATGACTTGAAAACAGCTACTTGTGACGTAAGGAAAAGCTAGGGAAATGGCAGTGTCTTTTTGCATACTTTTTGTTTTTTTGTTTTCAAATATTTTAAAATGTGGTCCATCTACAAAACTTCCACTGATGTCAGTTGTATTATTATAATTAGCTTCCACACACTCCTCCTATACACTGCTTGTCGTTTTATCACTAAGTGAAGAGAATTACAGCTATTTTTCTTAAGGTAAATATTCATGGATTCCTGGAAAACACAAAATTGAACTCACTTCTTAATTTCCTCTGGTTTACTTACACTCATTCACAATACATACAAATAAATATATGTATGTCCTATATTTATGATTCCATGTATCATAGAGATTTTCTGAGTGAAACTCCTATTAGGGTAGTGATTTATTAAACTCTAAGAATCATTCTATACTTTATGAGTACTTGAGTCACTAAGAAGTGTCTAATGCTTTTTAATAATAATCCCCCATGCTGGGTAATGGACACTGGGGAGGGTATGGGCTATGGTGAGTGCTGTGAATTGCGTAAGACTGATGAATCACAGACCTGCATCCCTGAAATAAATAATGCATTCTATGTTAATTTAAAAAATAAAATAATAGAAATAATCCACATGATTAGTATCCCTAATTGCTATAAATACATGTGGATAAAAAGAATAAATACAATAGATTTTTCTAATGGTAAGACAAAATGTTGAGCTGGTACAGATAAGGTACCCAATGATAACATGTATTCTAATAAATTAATCTCTTGTAGAAATGAAAATATGTAAAAAGCCATAAACTAATATTAACTAAATTTGTCAATTTGCATTTCCACCCAAGTAAAGTAGCACATCTGATGTATCATTTCAGACAACAGTAAAATGTTGTAGACCTATAAAATAGGGTTTTCCATGGAAGGGATTAATTCCATAAACCATTAGCAAATCTTTAACTAAATTTGCTAAGAAAGGAAAGTCTTGTTAAACTTATGCATTTAAAAAGTAGAAACAAGGGACGCCTGGGTGGCTCAACTGGTTAAGCAGCTGCCTTCGGCTCAGGTCATGATCCCAGCGTCCTGGGATCGAGTCCCACATCGGGCTCCTTGCTCGGCAGGGAGCCTGCTTCTCCCTCTGCCTCTGCCTGCCACTCTGTCTGCCTGTGCTCACTCTCTCCCTCTCTTTCTGACAAATAAATAAATTAAAAAAAAAATCTTTGAAAAAAAATCTTAAAAAAAAAAAGTAGAAACAACATGTTCTGTGATCAAAGAACATGGCCAGCATTGAAAGAAAGGAACACATTTTCCAGTTATGCCATGACAGCATGCCCCCAAGTTAAAGTGAAATTGTATAGACTACGCATAGGATGATAGCAAATAATTACAGGAAATATGTCAGACATCAGCAGACACTATAACAAACTGTCTGGACTGTTTTGTCTGAGTCACATCATTTTATAATAAGTAGTTTCAAAAATAGTAATGAGCTTGTTCATTGTGTCAACCTTAGCCAGACAGGATGGGGAAAATTTGTTTTGACATTGGGTCATGTGGAAAATGACAAAATGAATGGGACAAGCAATAGGAAGGGGGCACTGCAGGCTTAATATTTCTCTAGTATATACATGGCTATTAAAGGAAATAATCTTTGACAAAGCAGGAAAAAATATACAGTGGAAAAAAGACAGTCTCTTCAATACATGGTGCTGGGAAAATTGGACAGCCATATGTAGAAGAATGAAACTCGACCATTCTCCTACACTAAATACAAAGATAAACTCGAAATGGATAAAAGACCTCAACATGAGACAAGAATCCATCAGAATCATAGAGGAGAACATAAGTAGTAACCTCTTCGACATCAGCCACAGCAACTTCTTTCAAGATATGTCTCCAAAGGCAAAGGAAACAAAAGCGAAAATTAACTTTTGGGACTTCATCAAGATCAAAAGCTTCTGCACAGCAAAGGAAACAGTCAACAAAACAAAGAGGCAACCCACGGAATGGGAGAAGGTATTTGCAAATGACAGTACAGACAAAAGGGTGATATCCAGGATCTATAAAGAACTTCTCAAACTCAACACACACAAAACAGATAATCATATCAAAAAATGGGCAGAAGATATGAACAGACACTTCTCCAATGAAGACATACAAATGGCTATCAGACACATGAAAAAATGTTTATCATCACTAGCCATCAGGGAGATTCAAATTAAAACCACATTGAGATACCACCTCACACCAGTTAGAATGGCCAAAATCAGCAAGACAGGAAACAACGTGTGTTGGAGAGGATGTGGAGAAAGCGGAACCCGCTTACACTGTTGGTGGGAATGCAAGTTGGTGCAGCCACTTTGGAGAACAGTGTGGAGATTCCTTAAGAAATTAAAAATAGAGCTTCCCTATGACCCTGCAATTGCACTACTGGGTATTTACCCCAAAGATACAAATGTGGGGAAAAGAAGGGCCATCCGTACCCCAATGTTTATAGCAGCAATGGCCACCACGGTTGCCAAACTGTGGAAAGAACCAAGATGCCCTTCAACGGAAGAATGGATAAGGAAGATGTGGTCCGTATACACTATGGAGTATTATGCCTCCATCAGAAAGGATGAATATGCAACTTTTGTATCAACATGGACTGGACTGGAAGAGATTATGCTGAGTGAAATAAGTCAAACAGAGAGAGTCAATTATCATATGGTTTCACTTATTTGCAGAGCATAACAAATAACACGGAGGACATGGGGAGATGGAGAGGAGAAGGGAGGTGAGGGAGAAGGGAGGTGAGGGAAATTGGAGGGGGAGATGAACCATGAGAGACTATGGACTCTGAAAAAGAACCTGAGGGTTTTGAAGGGGGGGGGGGTGGGGGGTTGGGGGAGCCTGGTGGTGGGTATTATGGAGGGCACGTATTGCATGGAGCACTGGGTGTGGTACAAAAACAATGAATTCTGCTATGCTGAAAAGAAATAAAAATTAAAAATTTTTTAAAAAGGAAGCTAATAAAATACTAGGTTGCAGAACTGAAGTAGAATAAAGAAATTATAAACTTTGGTTTATAGTTAGTATAGTATAGACCCAAAGACTATGGGTCTTTGCACAAATCCTACCCACCTGATATATACAAACTGCTTATTTCTGGGAGTCACTTTTCAAAAGGAGCATTGATGAGTTGATGTGCTTTCAAAATGAAGAAAAGGCTCCTGAACTTTGCCAATATGAGTAATAAGGAAAATGAGGATGTTTAATATGTAAAATGAGACAAATTTTTTTTAAGATTTTATTTATTTATTTGACAGACAGAGATCACAAGTAGGCAGAGAGAGAGGAGGAAGCAGGCTCTCCACGGAGCAGAGAGCCCGATGTGGGGCTCAATCCCAGGACCCTGGGATCATGACCTGAGCTGAAGGCAGAGGCTTTAACCCACTGAGCCACCCAGGCGCCCCTAGAGATAGAGAAATATTTTTGAGATGAGAGAAGGATTAGTTATTTTGACTTCCTGAAACCAGTACCAACACCTAAAGATATTAGTTTCCACCAATGGGTAAATGGTACCAAAAAATAAATTAAAAAATGAACAAATAATAATACACAGGATTGTCAACTCTGGCAAAAATAATTTCGTTATGTTTCACTCTATATGTCTTTTTACTTTCTCAAGATAACTTGTGCACATTAAATAGGAGACTGTGAAAGGTTTTATCAGTAGTAGAGTTTATAAGTTTTGGAAAAGATAAAGCAATTTTTTAAAATACTTTATTTATTTGACAGAGAGATCACAAGTATGCAGAGAGGCAGACAGAGAGAGAGCGGGAAGCAGGCTCCCTGCTGAGCAGAGCCCCATGAGGGGCTCAATCCCAGGACCCTGAGATCAAGACCTGAGCTGAAGGCAGAGGCTTAACCCACTGAGCCACCCAGGTGCCCAATAAAGCAGTTTTGAAGTAAAGAATCTTTTCAAACACACTAACCATGACAATGGAGAAATAATTAGTAAACAGACTTTGCCAAGAAGTCATCTACATACTTGCACAAGGTTTTAGTCAATGAAGTTAACAAGTGAGAAAAAAACGTACTATTTCTAACAAAATTGAATTTCAAGCAGAATATAATTATATCAAACCAAAATATCAATATACTTTTGTCTGATCCAAGAAACCCAGTACCCAGGGTCCTCGTAGGCCAAAAGATTTAAAGTTCAAGGGCTTGAATGTGGAAACAAACACAGATGATCCTCTTGCTAAAGGAAACACATAAGAAGATATGGATGGGATTCAAAAGCTTTGGCCACAGGTCATGTCTAGTTAAAGATTCTGTGTGGCCATCCAAGTTGAGAAAAGCCCTTCAGTGTCAGAAGTATCAGTGCCCTTCTTCCTAGAGGACACAGTTTAGATCCACGGAAATTTTGGAACAATGGCTTCGCAGGCCTCCAGTAACCCTGGTTGTTCTAAGCCTTGATCATTTTGTTCCCAGGGACCCAGACTATGAATGGTGGACCCAAATGCTAAAGAACAAAGTAGGGTGAGGAGGCATCATATCAATGGTTTTTTTTTTCCCATGTAACCCTACACAGTGAAAAATTCAGTGCAGTTATTACAGACTTGAAGCTCAGAAATAAATCAAAAGCTCTTATGCTATAGGTATCTTCCTGATCTAGAATCCCAAGGAGACTCCAAGAGAAATGGACAAGTTAAAAACAAAAGGCTGAAGGAAGAATAGAGGCAAAGAAGCAAGTTGAAAAGAAGATACAATATTGGTAGAAGGACAAGAGAAATTAATACAATGGTAAAAACATACAGGGCAGTTCTGACAGACGTTAGGGAGAAAGCAACTATGTACATCCTGTTGACTTCTAAAGTAGCTTGATCCTGGACTGAGGGTAAAACCACTCTACTCAGATAAAGAAATGTGGACAAAATTGATTGTAAAAAAAATGATGCTTTGGTCACCCCAGAACACAGTAACTTTATACTTCTTCCTGACAGACACTTCAAGGGTCAGAGTCTGAAGAAAAATGTTGACAACAACAATTTCAGGATCTATCAGCCAAAGTCTTCTGTTTCTTGAAGCAAAACAGTGTTGTATGGTAGAGGAGAAATGGGAAAAAATAAGCACTTTTAAAAACAAACCAACCAACCTAAAAGCAACCAAGCAAGCCCAGGTGAGCCTGTTTGAAAGGCAACAGAACACCAGAGGCTGAACCTTCACTACAAGTGGAAATAGGGCAAAAAGGACTATTCCTGAAAGCCTGTACAATTCTGAGAACAAGGTGTCCGAAGTCCCTCAGGGCATAGGCAGTGAAAAACATCCACTAGTAACTCAGTGCAAGCATCGTAAATGACCCCAAATCTAGGTGTAGGAAGAAGCCACCCCAAGAGACAGGATTCTTGGGCTCCCAGAATCCAGGGCAGGAAAAACAGTCTGATGTGGGCATTTACCTAAAAATTGTTGTAGGATCTTTCAGGTGATGGGATGAGACAGAAGAGCAGGTTGGAGATTCACACTTCAATTGCTCATTTAGAAATATTTAGTGAGGTCGGTGAGCATCACTATTTGTGATATTAAGGATATAGGAAAGAACAAAGCCTACAGAAAACTTGGCTTTTACAGGACTTGCATTCTAGGGAAGGTGACAGAAAACATGCAAGACGAATTCTATTCTCCTTAGATTGTTCTCATACAACATTTTTTAAAATGTGAGATGGAAAGAAAGTCAGGCATTATTGAGAAAAAGTGCTATTCTACTAGTAAACCATTATATTTCATCCTACCAAAGTTAGGCTTTCCAAATACAACGGCTTGACCTACTGTCTCTGTTCTTGTAACAAAGAAAGAGGAATGATGACCATTTCAAATCTTACAAAAAAAAATCTCTATTCATTAGTATTTCTAATGACCTATACTAGGGACTAGGTCATTATTGTATTCTATACCAGGTAATATTTATATACTACAGGTGTACAGTATCTAAAACCAATGGAGAAACATGGTATTAGGAGAAATATATATTATTAAAAACTGAAATAAAAAAGTATTCTGTAGGTGAAATTTATAGAATATAAGTGTAAAACAGAGAATTGGCCATTATATAAACCTTGAGTTTTAGTTGAGATAATCTATGAAATCTAACCACCAGCCCTTCCTTCTTAGAGAAAAACAGTATCTGTGGAGATCAAAGGCACAGGCACCCACTGACAAAGAAGGCAGTTCCTCTGAGCATCATCACACACCAGGCACAAGTGAAGATCTGTTCCTCTCGAGCTACCTTTTAGAATTTACTCAAGACAGCCAGGTTAAGTCATACATTTAGGTTTTCCTACGGTGAAGATGTAAATTGCAAATGAAAATCCAAGATAAGTAAAATGAACAGAAAGTCATTACTTGAGCTTTTAATCAGTAATCACCCATATTTTTAAGGTTAACATTCCTAATCCCATGACTTTTTTTAAAAGATTATATTTATTAATTTTAGAGAGAGAAAGAATGCATGAGTGGGGGGAGGGGCAAAAGGAGAGGGAGAAGCAGACTCCCTGCTAAGCAGGGAGCCTAACCTGAGACTCAGTTCCAGGACCCTGAGATCATGACCTGAGCCTAAAGCAGATGCTTAAATGCTTAACCAACAGAGCCACCCAGACACCCTCCCCCCATAAATTTTTTAACATGAAAAAATGAATATTAAAAGGGAAGGGCCAAATGAAGATTTCTAAGGAAACATGAAAAGAAAACCATATATGTGGTGTATCTTATTAACAATTTGATCTATGATGCACTTTTAAGGCCTTGAAATAGCTATACTGGGAGTTGTCAACATGTTTTGGTATTTCTTATTTCTGTTAATAACAAAATGAACATTTGAAATGAGAAACTAAAATGCAGTTATATATATAATTAATCTTTTGAAAAATCAAAAGCATAGTAAGTGGAGAAATAGGAAGATGTGGGAATCAAGGTTTCATTTTATTTAAAGATTTTTATTTATTTGACAGACAGAGATCTCAAGTAGGCAGAGAGGCAGGCAGAGAGAGAGGAGGAAGCAGGCTCCCTGCTGAGCAGAGAGCCCGATGTGGGGCTCGATCCCAGGACCCTGGGATCATGACCTGAGAGTAAGGCAGAGGCTTTATCCCACTGAGCCACCCAGGCGCCCCTCAAGGTTTCATTTTAAAGCAAATATTTGCTCTGAGCCCAAGCCAGGATGTCAGACTTTGAAATAATAAGGAATCTAATTCAAATGTTTACATTACATGTGATGGTAGTGATGACATCAGGCTTCCTGCCCTCGGTCCAGTTCAGATAGATAATATAAATGGAAATTGAAATACAGACCGAGAAGATGCCAAGGCTCATTAGAAGGGAAGGAAAGGTCTTTGTGCAACTAACTACAGAGCTGTTCCCATTTCTCTAGTTCTGTCCAAGGGAGGGGGTTACGCTGGGACTTTTCCTGCTTGGTATTGTGCATATAAGTGTGGTCCTTATCATACTTAGGCATGTTGTTTAGAACTTTCCACACAACTAGATGACCCAGTGATCTAAAAACTAGCTTTCCAAATTGCAGTTCTTTCAAGGTGTGACTATATATATTTTTTCCTTAAAAAGAACTGTAAATTATTGCATATACAATCACATATTTAATGCCACCAAAAGATTTCAGTTATTACAATAAAGTAGGTACAGTTCTAGCTACCACGAGAAACACAAATATGGTGCTATGTAATACTGCAGGTCTCACTGATAATTTTTATTGAGTTTATTATTAAAATTTCACTTGGCAAAGGAAGCCTAAAAAGGTACTAGCCCTATACACACTCAGAACTTTAATGAATATTGGTAATTGTAGATCTGAGAAAAATTATAAAGCACTGATCTTGAAGGAAGAGGACCACTAAAGCAAAGTGGTTTAAATTGCATAGAAATAAAATTAGAAAAAGTATTTTGTCAAAGCTGCCTCTAGCTAGTAGTTCTCAAATTGAGGCTGCACATTAGAATAATTTGGAGCACTGCTTTTATTGTTATTGTTATTATTATTATTATTGAGAAAGAGAGGTGGACTGAGAGAACAAGTGACAGGAATGGCAGAGGGAGAAGCAGACTCCCTGCTGAGCGAGGAGCCCAATGTGGGACTCGATCCCAGGACCCTGAGATCATGACCTGAGCCAAAGGCAGATGCTCAGCTGTCTGAGCCATCCAGGCACTGCTTGGGGCACTGTTTAAAAGACATTTGTCAGAGCTTCACATACAGACTGATTCAGTAGGTGACTGATAAATATTTTTACCAGAATCCCAGCAATATACAGAAATCATTGCTAGATGGCTTCCATCTACAACAGTATGAACAGTTTTTTAAATGTATCTTGTCATTAATACTCAGTGTTCAAAGCAGAATAGCTTAAGTAATGTGGAATTGTCCTTAAGCAGATCTAGCAATCATAAAAATGGGTCAGAGTAATGAGAAACTGATCCTGCTTATGGAAATCAAATTTTCCCATTTCTAAGTTTTTTGAATGATATAAAAAATATATGACTAAGTCATTTTGGAAAACAAATAAAAACAAGATGTCTAAATAATCAACCATCACCAAAATGTTCAGCAATTGTCAATGTCGTGAAAGCATTCTTTTTAATGTTTGAATATATATATATATATATAAGATATACATAATATATACACATACACATATATACACATATATATATATACTTATTTTAAAATCAAAACTGTAAAATTAAACTGTATTTTAGTGAGTTTTTTATGTAGCAACATATGATCATTCTGTATGTTGTCAGATGATGTCTTACTACATTTATGATGTTCGTCTACTATCATACACCTTCCTAGTTCCTCATTATTTAAACAAATTAGAAGAAAATATCCATTATAAATATTGCTCTTTGAGTAGGTCCTTAGAATAATTTTTCCTATGTCTCTTAATATATTTTCCAAAAAATGGCTTAGAGGTTAAATACACACACACACACACACACACACACACACACTTATATATTCATTCTTCTTAAGAGCAAGTAAAAATTAGGCCAGAGAGTATTTCAAGGACAATTTCTCTCTTCCAGTGGGAACTAGAGGTCACAGAAGGGAGAAACAGACTAGAGAAACAGCGAGGATGGCATGACGTGGACTGAACACCTTGCAGAAGAGGTTCAGAGCTGCTTGGGAGCATCAGCGGACCCATGTCCTTGTGTTGCTAGTGAGTGCCAGCAGCAGGAGTGAGCACAGAGCTGTATTGGCCCCCTGCGGATTCCTGTGTGGGATACACTTGCAAATCCTGGCATTACTACTTGGCCAATTGGACAAAGCTGTACACAGTATTATTCCAAAGAACAAAGGGAAATAAAGACAGAATCCAAGGCGTGTGAAGATGCTGTTGAAAGATGAAGTTCATTATGATTCTAATGTTTGGAAGATTATACAGAAATTTCTTCTCTCCTCATAGCGCAAGATGGTCAAAACAAATGTGCAAAGGTAGGGACTGGCTCCAATTATGATGCACGCAATTATTACACACATGCCAGGCAGGAATACAGAAAACATTTCCTGCAATAACCTCTGAAAAATGTCAGTGATAGAGTCTATTAGATAGATCCAACTCTGACTCAGAAACTAATCTCCTAATTTCTAGGTGAAAGAATAGGTAAGATCTAGTCTCTATGTGAAATTCAATTATATTAAGAGAGATCATAGTTACAATGACTAAAATAAGAACACTGCTACTGGCAAAATCAGATTAAACTACGCTCCGAAACAATACTGACTCATTTAAAAGTGCAGTGACCTCTTGCAGGATTCTGCACACAAATACAAAACACTTAGGTCACAGGATACCAAATTCTCTAGACCACATGTCACTCGTAATACTCATTTTTATTCCGATATGTACAAGACCATTTGGCATTTGTTAAAGAGGTTATGTTTGCATGTGTTTTACTGAATACTAAAATCAATATCATTATGACAAAAACACTTCAGGTCAGAGAAACCCTTATTGCTTTTAAAAACATTTCAATGTTTCTCTGCAGCCCAATTATAGCCCCCTCAATTCTCCACCCTCCATCCTACCAAGGAGAAAATCCAAGGTTTTAAGAATAAGATGGATCACTTTAAAATAATACATTCCCCCTTCACTTCCTAAATTTAATCCAAGTCTAGAGGACTTTCCTACATTCCCAGGAAAGAGCAGACTGACAACTTAATGCAGAAAAGTTTTTACTAGAGTGGGTCAAACTGCAAAACCTTGAGTCCATTTTCAAAGACAAATCAAATACAAACTTATTTAAAGCCTAACCCACTTTAGAAATACTTATTGAAAAAAATCCCCATGTACTTAAACATGATATAATTATACTCCTTTCCTACCAACTGTCTAAAATCAGAGTACATCATGTGGTGCCTGGGTGGCTCAGTGGGTTAAGCCTCTGCCTTCGGCTCAGGTCATGATCCAAGAGTCCTGGGATGGAGCCCCACACTGGGTTCTCTGCTCAGCAGGAAGCCTGCTTCCCCGCCCTTTCTCTCTGTCTGCCTCTCTGCCTACTTGTGATCTCTGTCTGTCAAATAAATAAGTAAATAAAATAATCTTTAAAAAAATAAAATAAAATTAGTGTACATCAGATGCATGAGGCATCAGTGAATTATAAATCCTAAGGGTTTAAATTGAGCCAAACACTGGAGTATCTCACATCCAAAATTTTTTATCCCATGGGACATGCTTTTGTTTTTCACTAGCGAATCAAGAACCTTCCCCAGCATGACATTCAAAGCCTTTCATCAATTTATTCTAATTTTCCCCACCTCACTTTCTCCTCATCCTTTGAAAAATACCTATTTTCTAATCAGACCAAATTGCCTTCTTCCCAGACAAACCATACTTGTTAGTTTATATTCCCAGCTAAGATGTGTCTAGAAGCTCCAGCTCCAATGTCCCAACCTCCCTGGCAGCATCCTTGTTTCCACAGGATAAGAGTCATTGTTCTGTGTGAAGACCACACTTGTCCTCCGTGATCTTCCAGAGCTGGGTGTAAGGAGTGAACGAGATGAGGCATGTGTAGCATCCAACATCGTACAGGTATTAAAACATTTCCATTTCTGTACTCTTCCGTCCCTGTGGTTCCAAAGGAATCTATGTTCACCCCAATGACAAGCATTTACCACACTGTATTGTGATTATCTGGTTATACGTGTGGCTTCCCCCACAGACTAATGGTGGCCTCATTGCCTGATCTTAGGTGGTCTCAATAAACACTTTTTGCCATTGCATTGTATTGTGTCTCCAAAGCAGAGATTGTCTCTCACTCCACAGAGGACAATGTCTAGCATTTAGTAGGAATAGATGGTGGTAGATATCCAGAAGATTGACTTTTTTAGCAGTGTGCAACGGTGGGGACAGAATAATAGAATAGATAGGTAACAGGTATATATATAGATAGAGGAAAGAAAGGAAGAAAGGGAGGGAGGGAAGGAGGGAGGAATAGACAGATAACAAGTACATACACAGAGGAAAGAAAGGGAGGGAAGGAGAAAGGAATGTATATAATGTAGCAAGGAAAACTGAAGTTAAAATAATATAGTAAGAGTCTAAAGATTAATCAGGGAGAAAGAAAAAATACTGAGATTCTCACTTCATTATCCAGGCTCTTACCAAACAGGCAAACCTCAAGCCAATTTCTCTGAAGACAGCCATGCATTATGACCCAGTCTCCCTGGGTCTGGATTTTGCTAGACTTTGCCTTATCATTTCCTTTACTTTTCTAGTCAATCGTGAAGTCACTCAGGACAGAGATCGTGTCATTCACCTTGCTGGTTCTCATAGCTCAAAATTGGAGTGTACATACTCCACTCCACACACACTCAGAACACACAAATGTAGGGAAGGTGACAAACTAAACTCCCTTCAGGTGAAGGTGGAGAGGGTGCAGCAGATTAAGGGAAAGGCTAGCCTCTGAAACGCCAGCAATGAGCAGATAAACTAGACCACCCCAACAGAATGCAGACACACATTCAGAATTCCTAAAATCTGTCATTCTGTTAGTTTATCTTCCTTCAACCTTCAATCTTGCATCATTTTATAGCTTCACTCCAGTTCTCTCCTCTCCTAAATCCTGCAGTTAATGCCACTTTCTACTTGGATGCTTTAATTAATAGCTCCATAATGTCTGCATTCTCCGCTGGACGAAACATTTTGTGTTCCAAAAGCAATTTTTTACCTCTATATATTGGCAACCTCAGCTTCCAGAACTTCAACAACCACCTGGATCGGCATTCCTGAGGCCAGGCTAATACCACTGGAAACCTTATTTTCCTATCTTCTCCCATCACCTGGGAACTTATTGGTAGAACAGGCGGCATCTGTCCCAGCAGCTCTCCTATACCTGGCGAAGCACTTGCTTCCTGCTCAGAGGATGGATTTACCTTCCCACCATCTTTAATCACCAAGCAGCACTTCACCATAAATGGTGCATCATCTGGACGTATCTTACAGGGGATGCTTGGCTATGGCACACCTGATCATAATTACAATTTGTGAAGACTTGTTCTGGAGTAGGTGCTAGACAAAGCATTAAATATTTTTTATCTTCTAACAATAGAATGAGGAAAGTGTGCCAACTTTCTAAGTGAGGAAACACGCTCGGAGAGGTTCAGTACGGGTTAGCATCAAGGTAAGATGTTAACAACGAGCAATGAAGGGAATCTATCCAGGTGAATCCAACTTTGACAATCCCTTCTCTTTCCACCATGCAGCCTTGTGACCTGAAGGAAATATACCATTGCCTAGTAGTGCCGAGGAAGCCCTGTGCATGGGCAAAAAGTTACTGAAGTATAATATACATATGGGAAAATTAAAGTCATGAAGAGAAATATGAAAAAGGTATTTAGTTGGAATGTAAAATAGCTGTCATTTTAGCCTATCCTCTAAATCCATCATTGAGAAACCATCATCACTGGTTATTCTCACATTTCCATATGATCCCCAGCCTTCTGAGCAGAGTGCTGGAAGGGTCTTTGCACAACAGACAGCCTTAGAAGCTAGACACAGCGGCTCCATTAGAATAGACAGCACTGGAGGGATGTGGGGACCAAGCCATCTCCTTCCTAATTTCCTGGAATAGACTTGCTTACATTCCAGGATAATGGAGGGAGGATGATGTGTAGTGGTCAATGAAAGCTTAGAGTCTCCTAATCTTAGTATTACTCTTCTATTATGCAAACCAACTGCAAAGGCAGGTAAACATATGGCCTTACAGCATCTTCCTGTGGAGCCTGGGGCATGGGAAACAAGAACCAGAGCCAAGATACAGCTCTGGCTGAAGCTTTCATGCAAACCATGCAGCTCTAACCTAGAGACTAGTGTCCTCTTTTAGTATATGCACATAAAGCTGTCAGGCTAACTTGCTCACTTGCAAGCAAGGTAATTTGAGAGCCTTCCTAGTTTCAGAATACCAGAGGTTCTCAGAGTGGGTTCCTGGATCAGCTGCCTTAGCGCCACAAGGGAACTTGTTAGAGAAGCAAACTATTGGGTGTTGCCCAGATGTACTGAATCAGCAACACTAGGGCTGGAGCTCAGCAATTTACTCTTTAATAAGCCTTTTGGGTAATTCTGACACACAATAAAATTTATGAACCATTGAAATATACTTTATTTCCAGTTATGACCATTCCATTTGACAGTGTCCTGCTAACAAATTCATTTTGAAAGAACACCCAACAGATCTATCTCTAAAACATTTTGGATTTCTTAGAAGAAATCATTCCTATGTGTTTTGAGTTTTAATTCTCTAACATAGTACAAACTCTACATTCATGCCATGATTTAGCACTACTCAGAAGAGTTTCCTCAACTATATTACTTAATTCATCCAGTTAATAATATATACTGAGCATCTATGAAAACGAAAATCATATTTTGTCATATTGGCTCTAAGTTGAGTTGTCTTGATTTTTAAAAAGATAATTAACGTTTTAGTTGTGATTAATCATAAAAAAATGCAGCATGTCAAAAAAGAATAAAAAAATAAAAACTATTAACATCTGTATTCTTCCAGAATGTTTATTTAAAAAAAAGTTACTTTGGGATAATATCTGACATCAGGTTTTAATAGTTATATAATATTCTTATAAACTATAATTTGTTTATAACTATCCATCCTCTACTGTACACAATAGTTTATATTTTTTAAGTTTTTTATTGCAAAATACATTACAGAATGGTCTAAGTAATTCCTTAGGATAAATTCAGCTTGAAAATTATTGAAACTAATAATAGATCAGTAAATGTTTAATTACCAATAACCAATAGCTTTCCTATGTACCAACAAAATCCTCTCAGACCATTCAAAAGAAGAATGACCTCATCTGTAACAGCAAATTTTCTTTTTCCTTTGTGTGATAAAGCTTTGCCTGTGTCTTCTTTGCAAAAAGTGTGTTCTTTGTTTCAGATGAGCCTTTTATACAAAGCATATAAGTATTGCTTTTTGATTCATTCTAAAGAGGGTTTGTCTTTTAATAGGGGGATTGCATCCACAAAAATGACAATATCTGGTCTTTATCTCATTTATGACTTTGTTGACTATGTTATTAGCACATCACTTTTTGATTCATTTTGCTAAAGTAATACGTTAAAAAAATTCCTCAGCTGCTTATAAATTATGCATACCAGTTATATTCTACTAGGATTTATCTATAAATTAAAAGCTATCAATATTACATGTAAGATAAAATCTTGAGTAGCATTTTAGCTTTCTTCGCACATCTTCCCACCCCACTTACAAATATGCCCACACATACACATGCTCCATACCCCTCCTGACTATACAGTTTAAAAAATCGTGTATTTCTTCTCCATAAATGCTTTTTTTTAGTTGCATTAAACTTCACACCCATGGGGTGCCTGGGTCGCACAGTCAGTTAAGCACCCAACTCATGGCTTCAGCTCTGGTCACGATCTCAGGGAGATGAGATGGAGCCCTGCTTCAGCTCCCTGCTCTGCGCAGTCAGCTCTCCTCCCTCCTTCCTCCCTCTCTCTAATAAACAAACCTTAAAAAAAAAAAACCCCTTCATACCCACATTAAAAATAATACTGGCTCACTCTCGATTCCGACCTCTAACACTACTACTGCTCACCGCTATTTGTGCTCTAAAATGCCTTCCCTTTCAGGGAATGTTTAGATCAGGTGAAATAGTTCTTCAGATGTGTGATTCATGGTATTATATATGTAAATGTTATACGTTCTGAGTCCTGACATGTCAAAACATGTTTTCTTTTGTCATCCCCCCAAATGATAGGTTTATTCTTGATCTGTAGGAATTCTTTATTTTTGTACATTAGGGTCTCTGTACTGTTCTCTTTTGAGAACGCACCCCTCTTTCTCAACTCCCACTGCCAAAGTTAGGCTTTTTTTTTTGGTCATTCAATTCTCAGATCGAAGGTCACCTTCTTTACTGGCCACCCAATCCAAAGATATTTATTTGACTCAATCATTTTATCCTGTTTAATTTTCTTTATAGCACTTTCCACAGAGTGAAATCATCTCATCCATGTAATTGTTTACAGTTTATTTCATCCCACTAGAATTTAAGAGCCGGAACCTCTTCTGCTGACTAGATTCCTAGGTCCCAGAATAGTTTCTGGTCCATAGACACCAAAGAATGAATGAATGAATCTAGTTAGTCCAACCTTGGTAGCTCAGTTGAATGGCTTACATTCATTTCTTTTTGTCTGAGCCAAAAGAAGAGAAAGGTTTTGTTTTGTATTTTCATTAGTAACTCTGGGAGTCCAGGGTAACATAGAGAAGAAACCAAACCGGAAGCAGAGGTCCACACAACTCCAAGTATGAAGTTCCAGTCATCAGAGTAGGTATTTGCCTATGTCTGTACTGACAACCCATAGCTGAGAGTGGCCTGGGCAGAAACCTTCTTCCTCATCTGGTCTTTGGTCAGTTTTGCATCTCTTAGAACAGTGAGAGCCTAGGCTGCTGGAATTCCAGTTTTTTCTCCAACTGGCTAATGTTAATTGAATAGTAAAAATAGGACCCCACTTACTCCGTAATTAAATCTATGTAGAGAAAGGATACTGGTGTGGCATACCAATCCATTTCTGCTAGAACTATACAACTTCCATTATGTAAAGTAGAATGCCCTCTTGTTTCCATGCCTGTTAAAGAAACGTTCCTCATTATTTTAGTAGTGTCTATTCTGAAGTACATTAAGAGAGGTACAAAGTCAAATAGGCTGAAGATACCCCCTTAGTCCTGGGAATTCTGGCTTATTTTGAATGACATTCTTGGTGGGATATTAGCATTTGGTTTGAAAGTCTACAAGAGAAGATGAGTTAAATAATTGCAAGATGAAAGGAACACCCATGTGCTATTTCTCAGCAAAATTATAAGTATTTTAACTATTTTCCAATTGAGAATGCAAATTTTCCTCATTCAAACATTTTTGTGGCAAACAGCTATTAACCTTACAATCTTTAGTTTTGAATTCACAGAATTGAGAAACTGATTATGATAATATCAACTGCAATTTATGTTGCAATTGTGTCCTAAGAATGGACTAGTTAGTTGCTAATGATAAGGTGTGTAATATCAACTCTATTAACATCAGCATGCAATGCTGGCCTATCATTATATGTGTGTATATAGACATACAAACACACACTCACACCCATATACTTATATATAAATCACACTCCAATATATATCAGTAATTAGTCCAGAAGAGAGGACAGAGTATGTATGTATGCATAAGTGTATGTAAGTGTGTACACATACACAAATATATACATACTTTTAATTTTGAGGATTTTAAAGTTGCATTCATCTCATAAATGTACTGTCAACAGAATGAGCATATATCAGAAAAAAAAAACTCAATTTCCAGTGTGTATGAAGAATTCCTAATTCAAAAATGAGCAAAGGACTTGAACAGACATTTCTTCAAAGAAGATATACAAGTGGCCAAAGAATACATGAGAAGATGATCAACATCTCTGATCATTAGAGAAATGCAAATCAAAATTACAGTATGATACCACTTCACACTCATTAGGATGGCCACTATCAAAAAAACAAAATAATAACTGCTGTCAAGGATGTCAAGAAACTGAAACACTTATGCATTGCTGGTGCAGCTGCTGTGGAAAATAGTATGGTGAGTCCTCAAACAATTGAATGTAGAATTTACCATATGATGCAGCAATTCCATTTATGGGTATTCCATATTTTGTTTTTCCATTAATATTGCAAAAGCTTCTTTAAGCAAAAATATTCTAAAATCACTATTTTTCTATGTGTAGTCATTGTTTATTTGCTACCATAACTCATCCAGAGTTCTTTCTAACATTACAGACTTCTCTCCTCACCCATTCCTTGCAGCCTTCACATTACTGAATCTCTGCATTCATTCACTCAATTAATTCAACAAATATTTCTGTTCTTCTCCTATGCTAGGCCCTGTGGTGGGAACATAGGAGAGGCCCTGAATCCAAGAAGTTCATGATCTGGGTGAGCATGTCTGGGGTGGGGTGCCAGGGCATACAGGGAACAGAGATGGAAGAGGGAAGGGAGACAGCAAATGTCCAAGAAGAAAGAGTAACAAGAAAGAGCACAGGTCACACTGAGTTCATCACGGCATACCCTTTCTATCTGTGCTGACCCACCTGATGCTCCGAACAATTTTCTAAGTACTGTTGTTGTCCCAACATTACAAATGATAAAGTCCTGTTCAGACAGGTTCCATACTATTCTCTGTATCAAAGAGTTGGTAATTTGAAGTACATAATCATTTCTAGCCTTTTTGACTACAAAGCCCATGTTTTTAATCACTTTACAATAATACCTATCACTTTCAATACTGAAAGAAAACCAGCAAAAATGTCCAACAGAGGGACGCAGGGAGGCTCAGTTGGTTAAGTGTCCAACTCTTGATTTCAGCTCAGGTCATTATCTCAGGCCCCATATTGGGCTCCATGGTTGGCAAAGAGTCTGCTTTAGAATCTCTCTTTCCCTCTGCACATTCCCATGCCCCTACCCACACCCCACCCTTGGCACTCGCTCTTGCTGGAGCGCTCTCTCTCTCTCTCAAAAAAAAATTAACTTAAAAAATACAACAGAAATAAGACAGCATGTGGAAACTGGGAGGAGAGTACTGTAAAACTTGGCATGACTATTATTTCTTTGTCAGATAAATTTTAGGTTTTGCTTTGGGGAAAGTTATTGAGTACAATGATATTAGACTCATTAGTGTGCCACTTTTTTTTTTAGATTTTTTATTTATTTATTTGACAGACAGAGATCACAAGTAGACAGAGAGGCAGGCAGAGAGAGAGAGGGAAGCAGGCTCCCCGCTGAGCAGAGAGCCCAATGCGGGACTCGATCCCAGGACCCTGAGATCATGACCCGAGCCGAAGGCAGTGGCTCAACCCACTGAGCCATCCAGGAACCCCAGTGTGCCACTTCTGAAGCACTATGGAGAAAGGGTTACAGAAGACGAGAGAAGACCAACAAGATTTTGAATCTGGAAAATTGATGGACAATGGGTGATAGCATTATCAGATTGGAAGAAGGTTACTGCCTCAACTCCATGTTAAGAAAGCTTAGTGGTGGGACACCTGGGTGGCTCAGTCAGTTAAGTGTCCAACTCTTGCTTTTGGCTCAAATCATGATCTCAGGGTCTTGGGATCAAGCCCCATATCAGGCTCCACGCTCGGAGTCTGCTTAAGATTCCCTCTCTCCTTTTTGCCCCTCCCACCACCTGCTCTATCGCTCTCTCTCTCATAAATAAATACATCTAAAAGAAAGAAAGAAAGTTAGTTTAGTGGCACAATGATTCACATGTCAGATCTTGCCAGATTCCTAGAAGAGTGAGCTCCAAGTTGAGTGATTGACAGAAAGCCTATGTAGGAAGCAGGGAGACCAACAGTTAGTTTCCTTTCAAACAATCAGGCTTCTGTCATTCCAAAAATCTTGATGTAATATTAGAAGCATATTTTAAAAAGAGAGAGACGATGGGGGTGGTGCAGAGGAGAGGTGAAGAGGAGGGAAAAATGGAAGTCTTATAAAACTATTTGGCTTTATTTCCTTAAATAGTTTTGAAAAAATTAAATATTAAATGTAAAGGGTACTATAACTTATTGCATCTTTATAATTACTTTATAATGAGTTTCCTAAACGATAGAGGAGTTAGGGACTTGACTATTTTTAGTTGTTTAATTTACTGAAATTCTATTCTCAGCCTCTTTTGGGGATTGGTATGTTTGTTTCAAATTGCATGTTACTATAAAACCTAGGATGTGAGTTATCTACCTGAAAGCAATTTAAATAATTTACATGAGACTTTAAGTTTGTTCAAGTTTATTCTAGAGAAGCAGATTATTTATGTTTTTACACTATAGGCAAAGGATTCTTTAGAGAATGAAGGAGCTGTTTGTTTTTCTCTTGCAATAACTTGTAATTTTAATTTGAAAAGGCATACCAGCTGACTTCATGACAGAATCACAAGAAATGCAAATACAGAGCCATTTCAGTGCTAATAAGTAAAACCACCCAAATTAATAAATTGGGAATTTTAGATCTGACACAGTAAGTCTTTCTTTGAGCACCAGAATGCTTTCAGAATGTGTCCAGGTTGTCCTGGAAAGAATGCATCCCTACAGACAAACTTAATACAATGGAATTGAATCTCCCTCCATGTTGCAGAGTAAAGAGACACAAGTGTTTGAAATATTCCAGATGTCCCCACCTACCTGCCCCCCCACCCCACCGCCACTAGGATAGCCACTGTAGGCAGCAAACTCCTACTCCTCTTTCATGTCACTTCAAGGACAGACTTTCCAGTCTGCAAGTGTCTCTCTGCAGTACCATCTCTGATTTCCACCTCTGAAAGGCATCAAGGCATTCATTTGGCGAATATGTTGCTTCATACACGCACGTGATCTAAGAGTCTATCATATAAGTCTTACTAAATACTACACAATATCCTACTTTATGTATTTTTTTACGTATTTATTTGAAACCACATAAAAAGTAGCTAATAACTATGCCCAAAGCATGAAATAATGATTAAAATGACTATATCTGCTCTGTAAAGGAATTCACATACCGTAGCTGTAAGTTACCTCCAGTGATGTTTCCAATTTTATGGAAGGTAAATCAAACTAGAAAACCCTAAGTAAGAAGAGAATAATCTATTTTTCTGCCCTATGTGTAACTTTAAACATCTTACTCTTTTTTTCAGGTTTGGGAAAATCATAAAACCTTTCCATCAGATGAACAAAAATGTAGGAACCGACCTTGAGAGTACTCAACAAAAGTAAGATCAAGCTGTTTTCACAAATTAAAAGGCTTAAGTTTGTACAAATAGTAATAGATTTATTACTAAACCTCAGGTAAGGAAAGAAAAAAGGAGGTGCACAGGGGCACCTGGGTGGCTCAGTGTGTTAAGCCTCTGCCTTTGGCTCGGGTCACAATCTCAGGGTCCTGGGATCAAGCCCCGCTTTGGGCTCTCTGCTTGGTGGGGAGCCTGCTTCCCCCTCTCTCTTTGCCTGCCTCTCTGCCTACTTGTGATCTCTCTCTCTGTCGGATAACTAAATAAAATCCAAAAAAAATAGGAGATGCACAGTTAAGGGACAGCTTCCATTTCTCTGTGGAAAAAGAGCGCAAATTGAATTAACCAAACACAAAGCCCCAGGCAAAGGATGATCTTTGCCAAACTCTTTGCCAAACAAAATGAACTTCACCTTTTAAAAGCTCCAACTAAGCTAAAATGTAAAATAAGTTATTAAACAGTAAGACATGTGAAATCCAAGCCTTTTAATGACACAGAGGCCAGAAGAACAAGTGTAACTGCTTCATTCATTAGCAGGTTACTCAAAAAGTAAACACCTCCGGATCATTACAACTAAGTCATAGAAATACATGTGATGCCATGTAAGGTAAAATAATGCATACAGCAACATTCCACAAGCCACAGACCTGTACAGTGATCAGGTCAGACGTAGGGAGCCAAAAGAGGCAATATGCATGGTTTCATTCTCAACACAGGACTTGGTGACCAGTACGCTCTCTGACGACTGCATTCACTGAGAATGAGGCTTGCTCAGCACTAGGCTTTGAGCGCTCAAGGAGAAAGTTACAGTCTAATCATATATATACTTTATGGGCCTTTAAACCACTTAGGGAAAAGAAAATAATGTCTGCAGGAAGAATTACTAAAAATATGGGAGAGGATAAGACAGCACTGAATTTTGTGGGTCAGGGGAGAGAAGTTTTAAAATGCTGACTTACATTTCAAAAGCAAGAGGGACGAGAGAATTTGCACTGAGTTTAGTGGTTCTGATGGGATGTGAAAGTCTAAGAGCAGGCACAGACGAGTGGGTGAACTCTGAAAGGTTAAGAGTCAGACTGAACTAAGCACTTTATTCTAAAAACTAGCCTCTGACTTCTCCAAAACTTGAATCACAGAACTGAGAGACACCAAGAGGAATTAAACAATATTGGTTGACCACATTTTAATTTCCTTACCCAATGCCTTCAAGATTAGTGGAGAAGGGAAGAGGCAACATGGTATCAGAAAAATCAACAGCTTTGGCTCAGGAGGAATGAAGGCCCATTCTCATTCAGGAACTTTCTTACTTTTATGACCTAGGGCAACTTATTTAGCATTTCTAAACCTCTAGGTAAGTTTTCTTATCTGACTCCATTCATAGCCTTTTTGAAAATGAAATTTTTACAGTAACACTCAGCTCCTTTCTTCTTGTGCCCTTCTCAAAGTCTAGAGAAGGAGGACCTGAGTATTGGCTCTGAGATGGTAGGAATGGTTTCTTGGACATTTGTCAGATATGTGAAATCAGATTTGGGTCCCCCCGTCCCGAGTTACACTTGAGGGCTAAATATTTTGTGATTTATTCATATTTGTTATAATCTATTAAACGACAGGAGAAATGGGAAAGCATCAGTTGAGGCATTTTGCTGTCCTTGTTAGAATCCCTGGGACCCTGTTCTCACTTGTGAGACACCTTGCTCCAAGTCCACACCAGGTCTGGTTTGCCCAGAGTCAACCATTCGGTTGGTTCTCATTCAGAAGAATGAGTCTTCATTTGGTCTTCATTTCCTTTCCTGTCATTTCTTTTCTAAATTGCATTCAATGATACACTTTCTTTTTTGTTTTCATTCTCTAACACTATTATGTGTGTTCATGTTTATGAGTACACATGTCCGTTTAGTTAATCTGATGTTTTCCAAGTTGAAAATCTGCCATCAATTTTCATCTGCCGTCTTACCCAGGAAAGTTCCCATCTCATTCTTTCTGATCAGTTCATCTGCCCCATCTTCAAGGCTTCCCCAACCCATTCTGTTCCTCCAATTAGATTAATGTCCCTTTTATGTGATTCCCTAATACTTTGAACATGTCTTTAGTGTCGTGTGTCCCCCAGGATAGTGTTTGTATATTTATTCCTGCACCAGGCAGTGAGTTCTTTGAGGGCAGGAACCACGTGATTCTCCTCTTTGTACCCTGGGTTTAGTTGGCATGCAATGAGGTGCTCAGTAGATAAGGACATAAGATGCTTATCTAGAAGCCACAAAAAACGTCGCCCTTTGCAACATTAGCATTTAAATACTAAATATTATTCCATGTACCAAACAAAAGGTTTCATTCATTCTTGCTTCAATGCTTCTGCAACTTATTCTCAAATTTAAGACAGCACCTCCCTGTCCCAGTTCTTAATTCACGTAAGCTTTCTCCAATCCTCTGCCCTACAAACCATCTTAGCAATTCTTTCTTGGGTTCAATTCTTTCAAGTCCTTTACTTCACTCATTAAATGCACATTTACCCTATGCTTGCATGTAAACAATGATGACTTATTTCCTCCTTTAAAGTTTAAGTCTAAAGAGAAAACAACTCCAAAGATTCTCCGCATTAAACAAAGGAAGCCTAGGTATGAGTCAAAGTACAATTCCAGTACGTAGGGACCAAGCATCCTATTTAATAAGGAAGTGTTCTCCCTTTGGGTAAAATCCATCTGTAGCAGCGCTCCTGGGTACCCACTTGAGCGGAACCATTCAGCATTTTATTGCATACAGCTATACTTTGACAAAGGCAAAATCTCTTTACCCTCTAATTCATAAAACCTCCTAATTTACACATCAGCCATACTTTTTTGGAGTGCCCACTGGGATAATTACAGTGGTTGTTTCACTTCTGTCTGCTTTATTTAGATAATAAGCCCAAAAGGCCAGGAATGTCTATGCAATTTCTATCTATAGCACTGAATACAATCTGTACGAACATTTGTGAAATATTAATACTAGGTTCTTAATGCCTTTTTGTAACAAACCCTTAGAATAGTCTAGGAGCTGCATTAGAGTCAAGTTCTGTTTATTTTCTTCTTGAGATATCTATATTGATTCTAACATGAGAAATTATAGGCCATTGGTGTATCATTTAGAATTTTCTTGAACATTTTTAAAAGTGTATGACTGCTACTTAATCCTACATTTGAATCATATATATGGTTTTCTCTAGATCCAATACCAATAACTCCACAAAAAAATTTTTTTCTAAGGGATAGCTCAGTAGTAAGAGTATTCTTTTTACTTACAGTTTATCAGGTATTTTTAAAAATATTTTATTTATTTGAGAGAGAGAGCACAAAGCAGGCAAGAGGCAGAGGGAGAAGCACGTAACCCACTGAACAGGGAACACAATGTGGGACTGCATTCCAGGACCCTGGGATCATGACCTGAGCTGAAGGAAGATGTTTAACTGACTGAGCCACCCAGACACCCCTGTCAGGTATTGTTTTAAGTGATATACATATGCGCGCGTGCGTGTACACACACACACACACACACATCAAGCCATATTTTCATAACTAAAGAAGATGCAAATCTAGGATTTGAATACATTGATTCCAGACTGTAGAGTCCAAACCAATACATTCTATGCCAAGTTTATTCTACACTAAGTGAGGAGATAATTCAATTTTGAAAAATGGAGTTAAATCATTAAATTCCTATCAAAACTATTAAACTTAATTGTAGTATTTATAGGCTTAGATTTATCTATCAGTTTTATTTCAACGCTTTTCATTACCAACCTTCTACTTAATTTTATAACATAATAAATTCCATACCAACATACAGAATTTTGCCATTTTGAAAAACTTTGTTAACCCATGTATGGGTAAGTGATTTTAACGTACAATAATGTCCTTGGAAAACTTGTTTAGGGAAAAAATAAAAACAATTTATTAACTGAATCTCCATAGCAATATCTTGGTATTAACCAGACAAGCATGCACTCCTGTCCATGCACACACAAACTCATTCAAGTTTTGCTTTTCCACATTTTACTTCACTTCCTTCCTAGCCTTTTAAAGGTTATTAAAAAATGACCCACTTATTCTTTAGCAGAAGAATTATGTTTGTAGTGTTTTCTGTATATTGTATTCAATCATCCAGTGACTACTTGTTGACTGCAACCTTCCTGATGCTTGGCATAAATCAGTTAAGATAAAACAACTTCCACATGAAGCTTACACTCTAGTATCAGAAGACAGACAACAAACAATAGATATAATGAATAAGTAACTTCTCTAGTAGTTTGGAAAGTGACATGTGCCATGGAATAAAGAAAAAAAAATAGACCGGGTTGGTTGATAGGAAGTACTGGACAATGAAAGTTGATGTAAGCTGGAACACTGAAGAGGGTGGCCCGAGCAGGTATCCTTGAAAAAGATGACTTGAAGGAGGAGGAGTCAGCCATGCAGCAATAGGAGGGAAGAGCATCTTGGTCAGTCAAGGATATTTTTGTTCGTTAAAACTGATTGTACAATCTTATCTTTGTTAGAGAAAATTTCAATTGTAAAAAACTAGGTTGATCATTCAACCACCCAAGATGGTAATCATTTCGCTTCTGCAAATGGGCACTGGCTAGTAGCATATCTAAGGTAAGAAATTCACCAGGCTTCCCTCTAATCCAAAGGGAGGTAATCAATTGGGAACCATAAGAGTAAGAAGACCCTCAGCAGGTGGGCTCCCAAATTGATGCCATTTACTATTAAAATAAATTGAATAAGATTAGATAACAAGTGGAACTTCACTAAATGTTAGTCCTTACAAATGGCTAGAGAGCATGCTGCAGGGACATGCAGTAAAGAAACTGAAAACAAAGAAGTGACTAGAACTTGCTGGGAGCAGTACTCAGCAAGACTTCCATGATGGACAAAGTTGGGTCTGTTAGAGAAATGCAGTTTCTGGAGCCCAGTGTCTGGAGTGTCTGGAGCCCAGATAGAGAACATCTTCCCCCCACCAGGGGCCACAGATCAGATAGTGGTTTCAGAAGCCAGCTCCTAAATTTGTATTATTTCTCAACTCAAATTACTACTTCCTCAAAGAAGTCTTTCCAAATCTACTACATAAATTTGCCTGGCTTTACAATCTCATAAGATTTCTAGAGCTGTAATGGAATTAGTAATTATGTAAGAGTGATTTACAGCATGTGTCTCCTTCTAAGATAAAAGCTTCATTTGGGCCAAGAACCAAGGTTTGTTGGAATTATTTCCCATTGTTTTGCCAGCACCTAGCCCAGTATCTGGATAAAACAAGAACACCATAAATCCTCCTCAAATGAGTGAATGAGGACATTCACAAAACAGAGCCTCAGAGTGATCATGACATTAAATGTAGCCAATTATTTTAGTGGGATGTACACGGGAGCATGGTCAAGAGAAAAAATAAAATAGTTGGCAGGAGGTAACGAAAGACCCGATGTCAGTAGAAATTAAGAAAATGTACTGATTTCAATAATTGAAAACATTGTTCTTCTTTCATGGTTTACAGAGGGACAATATAGGAAACATTTACCTGAAGAACAGTATCTGTATTTTATCCCCAAAAATTAAATTTGAGGAATTAAATTAAAATGTATTCTCTGTGATTTAAATTATCCATAATAGAGGCATTAACTTAATAATTTGAGGGAGGGCTTATGAGCCTCAAACACGGAATCAGACCATTAGGGTGGCCTCCCAGTTCTGTCCCTTGTTAAATGGACAAGTCATTCAATTTCAATTTCCTCACCTGCCAAATGGGGATAGTAGTAAAAATGTAGTTATGTATGTGAAGTGCTTACAGTAGTACAGGGCATAAGGTGAGTTGGATATACATTATTAATTGCTTTTGTTATCTATATACTTTTGGTGATATAGACTCTACAGACTACCATGTTACTTTCTAAACATGTTATAATGAATTAAAGGCTTCCTTGTCCCAACAAATATACCTGGTACTTGGCAAGTCTCTCTTTCTCCTCTTAATGAGCTTTTGATACATCTTTTTTAGAGGCACTTTATAACAGTACATTTCCTCAAATTCCTTGTCTAAGTAAACAAAGGAAAAGTTATAATCTTCTGATATTATGCACTGAATACTATTAATATGCTTGTAATTACCAAATTAATTGTAATTATACCTTTTAAATCAACCTGACAATCAATTAACTTTAAAACAAAGTGATTTTCAAAGTTGAATTAATGAAACTGAATTCAGCCCAGTTACCAGATATTAAAAAGGAATAAAACACATAAATCTTTTAAACAGAATTAATAAATACTCACTGTCTCTAATATGTATATGATAGATTATAATATTTTTACTCTGAAATAGGAATGAATAAAGCTGTACAATATTAGGCACATGGTAACTGACCAATAAATATTGATTGAATGAATAAATGGCTGAACTGATGATATTTCATATGTGATGGGCTAAGTAGCTCGTAGAATGATTGGGATCTGTCACTACTAAACATATTACCAATAACCGTACCATAGGTACTTGGCATAAGAATAGAAGAAAAAATGTAGAAGTGATACAGGAAACAAATTTTTTTAAATCTTTTTCCATCACTATCTAGGACTTCTTTTGCTACGAGTTGAAAATATGATTGATTAAAGGGAAATCAGAGGCAACACATTTCCTGTGCCCAAATGAATCCATCATATTGATATTCTCATCTAAATATTTTTCATCAAGTTTGGGTAGTCAGTGTTTGTCCGTGTATTAGATAGTGCAGGGCATTCTGAAAACAGTAACAATCTCACGTGGGTATCATAATAAATAACTATGTAGTATTTAAACTCTACATTGATATAAAAATACCTCAGGTTCTATGTACTATGGTACATATGCACAGGTGTAGGATACAGAAAAGAACAGGTGTAGGATACAGGTACTATGCACAGGTGTAGGATACAGAAAAGCAGTGTGCCTCTGGCCTCCATTTGTTCCTGTGGCAAAATGCTATTTCAGGGTGTTTGGGGGAAGACAGGAATCAGGCAGAGCTAGGGGAGATCTAAGTAGCAACTTTAACTGCCACCCTGCCACAGTCCTCCTCGGGGACATCCTAGAAACCGTACTTCTCGTCCCCGCTACCGCTGTGCCCCAGAGCACCGTGGATTTGCAGAGGGATCTCCCAGCACAAATGACAACAAAGACAGCAGCCAGTGACGAATGATGTCAGCCTCTGTGCAGTCCTCTGTCACTGCTCTCTGTCTACATGGTTGCAGCTGCGTCCTGACTACGTTAGGAAGGACTCAAGGCATTCGAGCTTTCTCAAGTTCAGGCTCTACTCTGTGCCCAGGTTATGATTAAATGATCAGGATCAACCTTCTCTGAGCCCTGTTGGTTACCCCGTGCCATAATTTGGTCCTTAGATTCATGACTTTTCCCCCATGCCCATATCCCTGCTAAGCTTCCTGTTTATTTAGGACAGGGGTCTTGTTCATTGCCACCACCACCTTCTAGGGATTCAGTGGGTTTAAAAAATTATAGAGGGGGCGGGGAGGGGTATTTTCTACTACCAATTCCTCTCTTACCCTACTGATATCATAGCAGGCCCTACACCCAAGCCTACTGTCCAGGTCCA
Source organism: Mellivora capensis (assembly GCA_004024625.1). Classification (NCBI taxonomy): domain Eukaryota; kingdom Metazoa; phylum Chordata; class Mammalia; order Carnivora; family Mustelidae; genus Mellivora; species Mellivora capensis. The sequence continues at coordinate 17,640 of PISX010003657.1, read as the reverse complement.
CACTGACAAACCCAAGAGAGAAGATACTCAAAGTGGAGAGGACACTTGCCTATTTTAGGATCTGCTCAGGTTTTACCGTTTCCATACAAAATTTGAAAGAGCATAGGAAATAAAGATCAGTCCTCACAAATTTCTGTTTCATACACATGATATGGATCTGAGATTCCTTGCTGCTTTGCTCTACCAACAGTTAGAATGCCTGCTCATGACTTGCTGTTGGATCTCTATCGCTGACACCTTCACCAGCTTCACAATCTTCAGCTGGTACCATCTTTTCCAAATCATAGCGTCTGCTCACTGGGCTTATCACCATGTTTCCTCTGCTCTAATAACATTATACAGGCCATGCCCGACCATAACATCACATAGAAATAGATATACTACTGCTTTAAAACGATCGCCATATATTTTTTAGAGATACCATGACATGTAATAACCTTTGAAAATGTACTCAATGGAGTTTCCTATATACTCTAGCAATAAAGGAGTCTATTTCTTGCTCTATTTTATGTTCCTCAAGTTGAGATCAAAAGAATTGGAGGAAGAACCTTTTCCAGGGCTCCAAGGTCAGTATTTCATGAATAATTCTTGCACTGTACGTACTGATACTAAAAATTGACAAATTAACAAGCTCCCCCGAAGTGAGTTGTATATTCCCTACTCAGCCATGATTGTGTTTTTCCTCAAGTACCCCTTTTTCCCCCTAGAGTCTCAAGAGCAGATATAGAAGGGAAGAAGCTGAAGAGTAATTAGAATTTGATCCCACAAATGAACTCACATGAATTTTAACAGCTGTTGCAGTTGCAAACATATAGAACAGTGACTAAAATATATAAAAAGAACTAAAAGGTATCTTTTTAGGGGTGCCTGGGTGGCTCAGTGGGTTAAAGCCTCTGCCTTGGACTTAGGTCATGATCCCAGGGTCCTGGGATCAAGCCCCACATCGAACTCTCTGCTCAGGAAGGAGCCTGCTTCCCCCACTCCCCCACCCCCCGCCTGCCTCTCTGCCTACTTGTGATCTCTGTCAAATAAATAAATAAAATCTTTTTTTAAAAGAGGTATCTTTTTAAAAGGAATAGGTCTCTGCTTATGAGCGAGTGGTACTAAAAAGGAAAGACCTCATTAGAAAGAAGACCTATCACAGCATCCTGACATGACAAATGGCTCAAATACCTCTCAGGATTCATTTTATTCCATACATCATTAAAGCAACTTCTCTCTTATAGCTTGGCCATTCTTCATTTGAAGGAAAATTCAGGTCATATCTATTGCTTCACACGGCAAAATTTCCTAATCTTTACGGAGAATAAGAGTTATTAAGACATGAACTGTTGAGCCATAGAACTGTGCTGTGTGAAAGACAGGAGGAAATCTGAAAGTCGTTAACATATTAAAATCAAGCCCAATTCAAGTGTAGGCAAAATTTAAAACAATGCCTTAAGCCAATTCTCAAGGAGAGTCTTACTGCCGAGTACAGTTGCTTTCCAAGAGTATCAGTAGAATATACTTACCAAGGCTTTCTTGAAGAAAACACTAGAGTTCCATCTTGAGGCAAAGAAAACTGGGAAGAGCAAGGTCTCTGTTTTTCAAAAATGTCATTTTTAATTTGCAAGTTCATTAAGAATGGCCACCTTAAGTCACCATATTTTAATAACAAAAAAACTCAGTTTATTTACGTGCCTAAATAAGGGCATTATACCATAATTTACGTCTTAAAATATCTTATATTATTAATATCCAAAGTACTTTACAGAGCTTCTGAGTAATATAGAATTTTTCATCAAGATATATCCAAGAGTCTTTTTGGTTTGTGTTTTAACAAATTCCTAGCATTTGCTTGTTTTACTAATAGTTACCTCTGTTATAAAAGTTTAAAGTTCTAAATGCATCATCTGTGGAACAGAAAACAGTAATAGTATTTGATATTACAGAGCCCTTAAGGCTTTTCTGTGTTGTTGGGTTTTTTTTTTTTCTCAACATGGTGCTGTATCGTCTTAAATTTTCTTCTTCTGTGTAATCAAATTTAACCATTTGGTAGGTATCTAATTTTGCTATATGACGAAGGTTACAAATGTGAAGACTAAGAAGACAAAGTAGTGCATTATCCTGTTTGGAAACCAAAACAAATAAACCTAGTGCATGAAGTGAGCCCTACTGTGGGTGCGTTAATAAATCACATGAAGGTCCGAGAAGAAATTAATTTTACCTCTTATGAGTAGTCATCACAGAGTATTAGAGAAAAGTGGAAGTACTTCAACTAAGTCTGAATATTTTGTGAGAAATCAACAGGAACGCATGGTCAGGAAAGAGATTTTGAAAAGCCTCAAATATACTTGGGTGCACTCAGGATACAGCATTTTAACAGACAGCATTAAAACAAGAAGGAGGACAAGTTGCTAAGAGAGGAGATCGTTGGCCATTTGTGCCCGTAAGTCCCCATCTGATTTACATACTGTAGACAGTAGCCACTGAAAGTTTCCAAGTAGGAAAATCACATTTGAACTCTAGAAACAGAACTTGGCAGCAGCTGGAGAAACTTTCAGCACTTCCCACTCATCCATTTGTATCTTTACCTTCTTCCCTTCCAACTTTGACGCCAATCCATCCACCCCAATCAGATCTCAGTCTGTGAATCCAGAGGGAACTTGACCCATCCCTGGTCTCTTCTCCCTCTACTTTCAATCTTGTCTTTGCTATTGACATTGCCTGGTAAGAATATGTCATTATCAAATATTAATTCAATTCCAGAAGAAACACTCTCAGAAAAATAATGGAGCACAGTAAAAAGCCCTAGGGGCATTTCCCCCTAAACAGAGCATGGTTTGAAAAGAGGCAGTTATGAGAAACTGAGATAGTGTATTATTGCTCATATATCCATTATTCCAATTTTAGAGCTGCTTGAGTCGTTTTAGCTAGTGTGTTAGGGGAAGTGACCGTAACTCCAAATATGGAAGAAGATGACTATTTGATGAGCTCTGTTTTCTTTCTAGATGCATAAAAGCTGAACAGCTAAACTGGACCTAATTTTTAAAGGTTTATTTGAATATATATATTCTTTTATTATAGCTCAATAAATGATATATTGCCACAGTCTAGAGAATCTTATAATTCTTTTGTTCTCTTGAACACACCCCCACGGTACATTCTGACTCTCTTCTTAGCCAAAGCAGTAGCAAAACAGAGTAGGAAGCAAATACATAATGCCAGCGGGAGCTCTGTCAAATGTGGGACTTCATAATCAATGGGTCTAAGAACCCTCCATTTCCTCTCCTGTAAACACCATCAACAGCTATGATTTTAATTCATTGTTGCTTGTATTTATAATGAATTAAAGTTGCCCTTTTTAAGTTTTAAGAAAAAAAAATCTGTGATGGAAACCTTTATTTTACACATACACACACGCACGTACACAAATACTACTGCAAAAAAACCAAACGCCTAAGATTGAAATAGAAGACTGATGATAGAAAAATAATTGATTCTCATGTGTTGTTTAAAAGAACTGAAAATTGGGCATCTGGGTGGCTCAGTGGGTTAAGCCTCTGCCTTCGGCTCAGGTCATGATCTCAGGGTCCTGGGATCGAGTCCTGCATAGGGCTCTCTGCTCAGCAGGGAGCCTGCTTCCCCCCCCCCCCCGCCTGCCTCTCTGTCTACTTGAGATCTCTGTCAAATAAATAAAATCTTTAAAAAAAATAAAAGAAGTGAAAATTACTGAGACCATTCCTCTTCTTATATCATTATGTAGTATGAAATTAATGAAGTTGTTTTGAGTGCTAACATTAAAATAACCTTTTAACACTTTTAATTCCAGAACTTTAGGATAGAAAAGTAGCCCTTTTTGAATAAGCAGCACTAGATACAATTAAAAAAACATGGTTATTAACTTTGTCATCATTTATAAAAGAAGATATTTTAAATAACAGTATCATCAATGTCTTCATCTCAGTCTGAGGACTACACAGTTGAATACAGAAATCATTTTCAATGGGCAGAAGCAATTGACATATTGTGTCAATTATGTTGACATCATATTGTTGACATTTATATTTGCTATAAACTTATAGAAGATAAATATTAACTAACATAAAATAAGTTGGTAGAAATACTTTACACAGGGTCAATTTGTGTTAGCCATAAGAAATGTTATATACTGATAACGTAAGAACCAACTATGGCAAAAGTCTCAGCAGCTCCAAGTCTAAGGATGGTGGTCATTTGTCAGTGACCTTTTAATTTTGGTGAATAACACGGCTCCTTTGTACAATACTGAGAATTTATCACTAGCAACTTCCAAGCAAAAGTAGCTTCTACCTCACAGATCACACTCACTTTAAAATCAGACTTTAAGAAAGGACACATTTAATAATTTCCAAATTTGATAGCATCCATCTGAACACAGAACACAGCTTTTGAGCACTCCAAGAAAAGCCAGAGCAGAACAATAGGTCATCTGGGGAAAATATTAAGTCAGTTCAATAATTGGAAAAAAATAATGAGAATTTGAAAACTGTTATAAGAACATTCTATATTTTACCAGTTAGGTCATCTCTTGATTCTAGGTATTATGTAATAAAAATGAGGAGGTAGCAGGGAATTAAATATACTTTGAAACACTTTTTAATGAATATTTTTATGCAGGAAACCCAATTTCTTTTGCCAATTCTATTTATCCAACGTTTTGGATAAATAGTTCTATTTATCTAATTCAACTCTATTTTTTGTCAATTCTATTTATCCAATGTTTTTCACTCTTCAAAGTTTTAAGTAATCAAAAACTTTTAAATTCTGTAATTTTTGACTCAATCCAGAAACCCAGTAACAGAAGTTACTCAAGGTTGTAAATATGAATCATGCTTATGTTCTCTATAGGATATCAAATATTTCTGTGCTTCATTAAAATATAAGCCACATACAATAAAACCATATACAACTTAGTATTTGTAAATTATATACCCTTGTATAAACACTACTTAGGATAAAGAATATTCTTTACACCCCAGAAAATTCCCTTGTGCCCAATGTAGTTGAAACTCCCACTCCACTCCTAGTTGCTAAAAACCATTGTTCTGCTTTCTGTCACTGTTAGCTTACTTTCTTCAGAATTTTCTATCAGAATTGTACGGTATGCAAAGTTTTGTATTTGGCTTCTTTCACTTTGAAAATGATGTTGAGTAATATCCAAGTTGTTTGAATTAATAATCTGTTTCTAAAAGCTGACAGCATTCCATTCTATCCCTATTGTTCAGTTTATGTCTCTACCAGTTGATGGACACTTGGGGTTTATTTCCAGTTTTTATTATAAAGCTTCCAAGAACATCTGAAACCAAGTCTTTGTATGAACTTGTGTTTTCATTCCTTTTGGAGAGCTACCTAGTGTTGGGGTTATAAGCCACAAAGAAAGGGCTTGCCTTCTTGGTGAGAAACTGCTTTACAAAGCAGCCACACCATTGTGCATTTCTATTTGCAGTGTATGAGATTTTCAGTTGCCCTACATCCTTGCCAGCATGTGTTATTGTCAGGCTTTCATTTTACTCATTCTGCTGGGTGTAATTTCATTTGTGATTTTCATTTACATGTATCTAATGATGTTGAGCATCTATTCATGAGCTCACCTGCCATTCCTTATATATTCTATGGTGAAATGTCTAGTCAAATAATTAGCTTAAGTTGTAGAGCCCTTATATCTATTAGGTGCAATTTTTATCATCTGTTTTACAAATGTTTTCTAAGTAGTATGTTATGAAGAGCAATATATCTTAATTTTACAAAGTCCAATTTATCATTTTCCTTTTATGAAAAATACTTTTCACCTCAAGTCACAAAAATAATCTCCTTTGTTTTCTTTTACATGATATAATTTATAATTTAGAAGTCTATACTCCAGATTGAATTACTTTTCTTTACAGGTGATGTAATGATTGGGGATTATTTTTTTCCATAAGGATATGTAATTCTTCCAGCATGTTTATTGAAAAAAAGTAGCTGTATCTAATTACTTTGGTTCTTTTATCAAAGGTCAGTTTGCCATATTCACACTTTTTTTCATTGATCTATATAAATATGCTTGACCACCACATGGTCTTAATGTATTATAATTTTCAAAAGTAGTATATGGTAAGAGTTGATATCAAATATTGTAAGCTTTTCAACTTTATTTTCTTTAAAAATTGTTTTAATTATTCTTTTCCTTTGATCTCTCCTTGGTCTTAGAATAACCTGGTCATTCTACTAAGATATTTTATGGGATCTCCTCTGTGATTTCACTGAAACTATGGATCACTTTGTAAATAATATTAATATTGGTTTTCTAATCTATGAAAAGAGATTACCTCTCGGTTTACTTTTAAAAATTCCTGGTTCATAGTTTTCAGCCTGTGGATATTGAATATATTGTGCTCAATTTATTCCCAAGTAATATTTTTTATGCTATTATAAATTATATTGTTTTTAAATTTTCAATTGTTTATTAGTATAGAGAAATACAATGAATTTTTGTGTTTCCTGAAAACTTCCTGAACTTAAGGGTTTTTTTGCACATTCAAACTCATGCTTTTTTCCCCCTCTGCTTTATTGCACTGCCAACATCCTCAAGTAAAATATTGAGTAAAGGGGAGATTAGATATCTATGCCTTGTTTCTGATGTTAGGGAGAAACTATTACTTTTCACTGTTAAATCTGACATTAACCACAAGTTTTCTGACAATGTCATTTTTCAGGATAAAGTGGTTCCCTTGTATTTGCTTCGAGTTTGTTATGGATTCTGTTAAATATTTGAGGGCAATTTTCTTGTGATGAGAACTTTTAAGATCTACCCTCTTAGTGTTCAAACATGCAGCTGAGTATGATTAACCATAGGTGCCATAATGCTATACATTTTATCTCCATTACATCCCATGACTTATTTTAATTGGAAATTTGCACCTTTTGGCCCCATTCACTCATTTTACCCACACTTATATCCCTTTCAGCAGCCCTCAAACAGTTTCAGAGAGATATTCTTGAGCCAATTTATTTTTAATAGTATTAGAGTTTCAATCCACCTATTACATTAAATATATAATTTGTGCTCAATTTTTAATTATTCAAAGTCAAACACTACAGAGTTTTCAAAGTTCCTCATGGAATTCTTTACTGGTCCTTTGATTTTTCCTAAAGATTTGGAGTATCACTATGACTACTGCAAATTTCCCATAATTTAGACAAAGTGAAAACTCAAAGGAACATGCCTTTTTTAAAAAAGCATTCCTAAGATCCTGACTCAGATGCAGATGTGAAAGGGAGAAATGGTATATTAATGGTTGTAATTGCAGTAGTTCCAAATGTCTTCCCACCCTGCCCTAAGCACATGGAAAACCTCAGCACTCTTGCATTTTGTAATCCTATAGAATTGATCCCTTGTAGAATGCAATTTACAGAGGAACTCTAAGACCTGAGACTCTAAACTCATCTCTAAACTCAGACTAGGGCCTTTTTGCAAACACTTCTGCACAGAAGTCAAGAAGCTTCCTGCCATCATGATAGCAGGACTCCTTGGCCACATACAGTAATAGAGAGATGCTTTTGCAACAACAAATCAGGCTCAGAAATCAAAGGAAATCCACAGGTTTCAAGCTGCTCAATCAAGAACTTGTGTTATCCCACTTTTTCTCAACTTGTATGAAAATGGCATCAATGTGCTAACACTAAAAATGTCAATTGATACTTAAGTGAATTTAATAGCTTCATCTGTGACAATTTAGATATTCAGTTGGAAATTGTTTTTCATAAATGGGAGGCATTGGTTGAAGGACTCAAAGAACATGAATTTTTTGTTTGTTGTTTAATTGGAGGATATGGTAGTTATAAAAATGACTAAGAATTCTTCCCCTCCCTGTGTTAGTGATGTTACAGATCCTCTCAACCAGAAGTCTGTTGCTTTGGCCAAGGCAACATTAGCATAAGTGATACGAACAAAGTCTTGAAGAATGCTTACACAGTGGAGCTTTCCCTCTGGATGCTTTTAATACCTAATATCCACAAGAAAAGGCAGAGGTCACCTTGCTAGAGATGAGAAGCACAAATTACCAGCCAACTGCCAGATCTGTTAGTGAGGCAGTCCAGGACTAACAGCTCCCAGCTGACTCTCAAACTGATCTCAAGTCCAAGAGCTTAACCTAAGAGATCAGCAGAACCTCACTCAGAACAGCAGAATTTGGAGTCACATAAATGGCTATTGTATTCAGCCATTTGATTTGGGGCGGTTTATTAAACTTCCAGGGTTAACAGACACATGATGGGAAAATAATGTGGCTTTCATAGGAAAGCAGGGTAATATGGCTCAATATTATGAAGCTTAGATTACCAGAATTTGCTGGCAGAGAAACTTCTATAAAGTTGGCAGAAGCTGAAGAAATTTAGTTTTAAGCTTAACTTTAAAAAACAAAAATAAATAAAATTTGGGTAAATAGAGGTAAGCAGAAAAAACTCTGTAGATGAGATTATTAATGTCAGCATGGCTGAAAGGACAGAAGGAAAATGGAACTTATGAGCAAGTTCTTACATTTCAGTCAATTTGACAAAATATATGAAATGTCACACCTCTAAGTAGATTACTAGCTTTACCTTCAACCCAGGCCATTTGAAGTGACAGAAGCAGAAATAAAACCAAAACACTCTGATGGTCCTATCCTTTATATTGGTCCATTATGCATCTAGGTTTAAGACCAGGTCAAAGGAAGAGTTGAATTATATTCAGGTATTTGAACGTGCTTTTGGAAATGGAAGCATTTGTTTTCATTAAAATAATCTCTACAGTCATTAAATCATTTTTATTTTATTAAGTTTACAAAAAGTGTATGTTAAGCCATTACTCTATCTTACCTTTTCTATCTCATGCTGCACAAAATATCATTGTTCTCCATTTGAAATAATAAACCTGTAAGTTTGCTTTAGATACAGGATCAGATTGTGCCAATTTGAGGCTTGTAACTAATTACTAATCATGATGTGTCCAATCAAAATGGTCATAATGTACTTGCTAACAGTTCCGTATATGAGCTATAATTTCAATTAATGTGTTTTCATGTCTACTGAATTTACAAAGTGCCATTTCATTTACTCCCCCTTCAGATCACCGTTCAAGAATACGGCAAGGAAGCCTATTTACAACTTCAGTCTATTTCAGTTTTACTATGGGTTTCATAGAGCTGTGCTCGCTTTATGGGACTTCCGTCAGGGAATATTTGCACTTGCACTGAATGATGTCTGTCTTCTTCACGGATTTGTAAACTCCTTGAGTGCAAAGACCAAATATCTTTAGACTTCCAAATTTATTCTCTGCATGAAGCTCGGTGTCTGGCATCTAGCATGCACTGAACCAGTATTTGTTGAAAGGATGAATTAATGAAGAGATCTTTCTTTTGCATGCATGAGGTCTCAGTTCAAATGTTAGTAATGCAAACTGCTGAAGTGAATTTATTCCAGGGAGATGCAACAGCTGAGGTCCCGAACAGAAAAAAGATTCATAGGATCAAGAAACAGAAAGACCCGGTGGATTAAAGCTGGGTAATCCACAAGATGAGATGTGTTTGAAGAGAGTTAGGACATCAATTACACAGGCCCTTCTAAAGGGTTTGGAGTTCATTCTAAGTGCAATGGGAGAGACTGGAGGGTTTATACAGGGTTTGATATGATATAATGCATGCAAAGGTCACTCTTGCTGCTGTGCAAGCCATGGAGTGAAGGCAGGTGGGGGCGAGAGCTAGGGGTGAAGTCAGGAAATCTAAAGGAGTGAAATTTTGACCTCTTTAGGTTCATGTTGTAGATAGGGAGAAAAGTGGATGAATGTGTCATATTTTCTTGAGAATCATTAGGATATATCTGACAGATCAAAGAGGAATTGAGCTATTTCCCTGGTTTCTGTCCTGAGCAACTGAGTGCATGATGTTCCATTCACAGGCACACAGTCTATAAATGGGAGGGGGGTGCATTAGAGGAGTGGTGAAAACAAAATCATGTGGTAGTTTTTAAGTAAAATATTAAAAGTAAAAAGATAGAAATTCTGTATCCTATGCAGGCACTAATAAAAAGAAAGCCAGAAAAGCTGTAGTAAGGTCGAATAAGATTTTAGAACAAGGAATATAACCAGGGGAAAAAAGAGACATTTCATAATGATAAAGAGGTTAATTCATCAATCCTTAGTAGGTCTGTACATATTAACAGAGCCTCGTATCACAAGAAGCAAAATTTGTTAGAACCAAAAGGAGACACAGACAAGTCCATAACTTTAGTAAAAATATACAGCCTAGTTGGGGAAAGAGGTGATTATAAATTATCTTTCCTAATCACACTAATGAATTCACTCCAGTTTCCAATTTATGTTATGGAATATACATAATTCTAAACTTACTTTATCAGAACTGCTAAAATTATAGTCATAATTATTCCTTGCATAACATTTCTCTGACACCAGTACCAAGGACCTCCAAAGCTTCATGACTCAATAATCCAACAAGGGTTTATTATTTAACAAAAATATTGAATGTCAATATTGAGTATTTATTCAAAAGACACATGTTCTGTCAATTAAAAAAGACACAAATAATTGCATGCTAAGGGAGACATGATTTGACACAGTAAATACTATAATTGTGATCACAAGTCCACCAAAAATGCTTAGCTTTGGAATTTTTTGAATTAGAAGATTTGAAATACTTTTACATTTAAAATTCTTACATTAAAAGTTCCCATGTTACACCAATGACAATAGCAACATTCACGTCACATTTTTATAGTCTTAAAATTCTAGAATATTTCCAAACATTATCTCATTCAATTCTCACAACTCAGGGAAGTTTGTTTTTCCCTAGAATAAAGAAACAAACAGACAAAAAACTAAATCTCAAGATGACAAGAAAGTGGCCATAATTCACAGTAAGTGAAGTCACCTTGTCTTCTGACTTTATGTCCACTGCTCTTTCTTTCACGCACTTAGTTTTAATGCAAATATAAAGAGGTAGAAGGTATTTGTGTACCCACTTTATTCTTTGCCTGACAACCACCCTTTTTAATTATATTGTCAGATTTTCAAAATACCCATGTAGATCTTAGTAAATTTGCCAAGAAACACACTAAACATTTTGCTGTTCCTAGATAAGTGACTTTTATTAAAAAAAAAAAAAAGAGGGGGGAAGGAAAATTCACTAGACCACAATCTTCTTAAAATCATATTATAGAAGTGAACCTAAATAAAATTATGTATGAAATGACTCTTCTAGAAAAATATCTCTAAAATGCTGAAGTGGACTTTCAACACTATTAAGAGCTAAGGTCCATCTAAATGTGTCCTAATTGTAATCTAGTTAATTCTAGACCTTATTTTCTTATAAAGTAGAAATAAGATTAAGAATGTACACTAAGTACAAATAATGTATTATATACTTTTGAAAAACAAAAAATATCATATGTACTAAGAGCTTTTTATCTCTGCAGATTTCCCATAAAATTTAAACAAGACAATTGTATTATCATTTAACACGGAAGTAAATAATACCAAATATGATTAGGTATTGACTTAATTAAAGGTCACAGCAATTAAAGTTGGCTTTAAATTTCTATTAATCACTAATAACAACCAAATGTTTAGTTTCCTTTGGAGCATTGGAGAATGGAACTTTTCTTCTCAGGAATTGACCTGGAATACATTAGATGTATGTAATCAGACACCTGAAGTTTTGCCTTATGACTTCACCATTCTACAAATCTACCCCTGGGTTCCCCAAGAATTAAAGTAGTCCTCAGAAAGTATATGAGAAATAGGATAATCTAGAAATTTTTAAAAAGTGTTATTAATGTTCTTAACATTGCATATTTCTGTCAGACAAAAAACAGATTTTTGCTCCTAACTCTGAAGGCAACTTTTTCTCCAAGAGTCTTTGATGGAATAATAACATGGAAAACATGATAAAAATTGAAGGTGGTTTTGAATTTAAATGGATACAGATTAGTCTCTATGGCCACTCCAATCACACCTCTGTGCATTACTTGGGGGTATGACTTTGAGCAAGTTACTTAATTCCTTGATCTTCATTTTATCTATAAATAAAACAGGGAATACCTGGACTCATCTCACAAGGTCATCTCCAGAATTTGAATAAAGTTCTTAGCATGTGGTGAACAATAAATATTACTTCCCCTTCCCAGTACACAAATCTTAAAAAGCCACAAGTTTAAGTATCTGGTAATGCACAATATTCCAAAAGCCATAGTCTCCTCTAAGCACTTACTGTGGCAGTGGAGTGTTTCCATTAACACGGAGTATTTATTTCTAGTAACACAAAGGTCACCTAAAACAGAGTCCCTGAACTTGATAATGCTTGAATTCTAATGACAGGCAATGGGATTTCTGCGTCTGTTATTTATATTTTTGCACTATACAAGATTATGTTCAAGGATTATAAATAGGAAAATGCATTAAGTATTTGGATAAATACTCTCAAAGATCTTACATTTTAAATATTGAAGAAATATTTTACACAACTAAGGCTAAATGGTTTTAAACTTTTGCTTTCTCTTCACTCAGTTTCTATCTCTTGCAAAATTACTTAAGTACTTTTTAATCTGCTAGAAACTATAAGTGACTAAAAAACAAAGTTACAAAATTTGTTCTAAGGTCCAATATTGCCTGTTGCTCTCTCTGAAAGACATTATAGTATACATAGTTGTAAATGTTCCAGCAAAATAATTATACTGTTCTTATAAACAAGTCTGGCTTAAGCCCTGATCATATGAAAAGGTAGATTAGATATATTAATAAGTTACTTTATTGGTTAATCCTATATATGCCATAAATCTTTATATGCATATTGAAAGATCTTTTTTTATTGCTTTTTTTTAAAACAATTAACTTATTTTAAAACATCTTGGGAAAAAATGAAGACAATCAAATGGATAGAAAAAACTAAAAAAGTTTTCATTTTCTTGTTTTCAACAATTCATAAAGAACATCATCAAGCCTAGAACATAGTTTTCCATGGTCAGTATCAAGTCTCCACATGAGACAGCCGAAGTTTTCCTCTTCCTAAATCTCACTGGTTATTTGAAACCCAGTACTATACTATGGTGAATAATATCGGAGTCAGAATTGAGCATTAAGATTGGATGATGGAAAAAAGATTAGATTAAGGAATTAACTTCTAAGCACTACCTAGCCCTAGAGATAAGCCTATATATGAAGTTAGAAGTTTAGGTGGAGTACCTAGTAGAAAATCATGGTATCCTTATTACCTAGTATTTTACAATTTCACAGATTCAAAAGGTTTGGTCAGCAGTTTAAAACACAAATTACAGTTGAAATGGCCAAGCTCTGATATTAGGAATCATCAAAGTGTGAAGCAATTTAAAATAGAAGCTATGTAGATTCCTCTGGAAAGAATCAAGTTTGGGAATTTTAGAAGTGGTTGTCCTTGGAGGTAATTTAGTAACATCATGAAATAAGATTTGCATTTAAACTAAATTTACATATTTTATGGGTATAGAATGAACATAATGAATCATGTCCAAGAATTAAACCATGACCTGAGAATTTGCATATATTAATATTTTATTAGTAATTCCATAGAACATTCTGCTTCAAGGTCCACCAGTTAAAGACAACAGCAGCAATCACACCAGAGGTAGATGAGAATGTATTTACGAAGAATAATTATAATACTAACAGTAGAGGTATTATTAGTATTAGTTCACATGCATTGGTTATTTCTGTATCATATAGTAGACATTATTTAATACTCACAAAAATTATTGTAGATAATCTATTATTCTCATTTCAAAGATGAAAAGATTTGGAAGGTAAATTACCCAATTTCAAAGTGCTACAAAGTGGCAGATATGAAATCATAAAGTTTAAAATATCAAGAATCTTCAAAAATATAATACATCCCAGATATAAAAAAAAAATTCTATTCTTGAAAAAACATAGTAATGTCTTCCTAGGGTTGACTAGATAAGGAAAATTTAAGGTAGGAGAAATTACAGATGAGAAATTTAAGTCCTCAGAGAAAATAGTATCAAGGACTAGTGAATCTATAAAAACCCTTACAAATGTTTGCACAATCACTTAAGTATAGTCATTTATTGAACACTTATGTTTAAGTCTAGTACTAAGCCCTTTTTGTAAATTAGCTCTTCTGCCGAAGTCATGGCCAAAAGATGGCACAGTCCAAGTTCTAGCCACAGATTATTGTTCCTACAGCCCATGATCTCTGTCACAATGCTATGATCATGGGGCGTTTACATGCTCAGTCTTCCCAGTTTCCATTTACCAGGTTTTGTTTACTAGGAAACTTTGGGGATATCCCTTCCCTGCACTGAGCATAAGATACTGGAAAAGCTGTTACAGGTTGAAGGTGAACACACATTCCAAGAGATCTAAGCATCTAGATCCTCCATCTAAATATGCAGCATCTTTCCATTTATGTCTAAGAGGTACTAACTTACCAGATATGTGAGATGCAGAGTAACCTGAATGCTTGAGAAGCAAAACCTTTGGATGACCTGTATTTCTCAACACCTATCCACCCAAGATAAATTCACATCATGGCCAAATCACCATTTCATCACTTAGCTTGTGTCTTCATGGCAGCTACTGGAGCTTCTAAGAGATGGCACGCCACTTATGCTCATTTAACCCCCTCCGGGATTGATTTCCTGCAGTAATTACTAAAATTCTGCCTTCTGATTCAACTTTACTGTCTTTTTTCAATCCCAGTTCTAATTTGCTAATTAATCCCAACTGGAACGACTGGCAATTTCATATATTGGAGCAGAAAATTTTGACATTGAGGAAGAGATACCAGAAGCAAATTTACATGCATTTGAAGCACAGGTAAGGGAAGCTCACAGTTAGGGAAGGATCTGCATAAAGATAATCACAATAAGTACATTTTCATCATAACCCATTTCCAGGAGATAGCGTTCTTCATTTTACAGTTATTTTACAGCAATAAAAATAATGTAGATTGTAGCAATTATAGGTTTCATAAAACTGCATTGCAGTTTTATTTTACAAGAAGAATGCTTGTCATGAAACTCCCCTTATACTAAATGTGAAGTCCCTATACTTTATGCAAGTAATAAAAATATCTCTAAATACATCAGCATATGCTTAGCTAACAATAAACATTTCAGTCCATATACCAATGCCTTTTTGTGGGAGCCTATTTTTTCCCCTCCACCATGTGTCTCTTTAGTTATAACCTTCCAAGGCAGAAATACTTCTAAGCAGGTCATGTCAGATATCATCAGCAAAGAGTAAATGTATTTTGAAAGTCTTACCTGATATTAGTGAGACGAGCGTAATCTGTTCCCCAACTCCATTAATCGGAGCTTATATCTGAGGAAACCAGACGTTTGCTGGTCCCAGGAAGAGGTATCAATCACTGAAAGTGCTCCAGAGTACCAATTCACAAAGTACTGAAACAGAGGGAAACAGAAAACGAGCACAGATCTGTTAACAGAGCTTCATGGTTACTTAGTTACTTTTTTCAGTATTAACACACATACGTTCAACCACATGAACAACAGCCTCAGCCTCTTCCTGTCTTCAAAACAACAGTTCATTGGCAGGCTACCCTACTCATCAAGAATGCAAGCTCTGGGTCCAACACCAAGACCTCACGCACACCTCAGCCACACACCTGCCTCTTGGGCAAGCTATGGACACCCTCTGCAGAAGACTGCGAAAAGGACAAATTAATACAAGTGCTTTTAACAGTGGCTCAGTAAAGGGTAGTTATTTTATCCTCCCCCCCACCCCGCCCCGCTTTTTTCACTGTTCTCAGTGAGAGGAAAACAGAACACCCATTTATTGAACACATAATATAAAGCAGTGAGTGGTACTTGATAGAAATTATCTCACTTCATCTTCAGAGGACATGCTATTAAAATCTGTTTTGCAAATAAGGAAACCCAGGATCTGGGGAATTAGTAATCTATCCATGTTAGACAACAAGAAAACAGTATAATTGGGACTTAAACTAGGTCTGTCTGATTTGCAAAGTCTTTGCTGAATCCCCACGTTGGAGGGCTCATTTGGAGTATTTTGATGCTATCCAGAGCAAAACAGCAAAAGTATGAAATTTAACTCTTACTGTTGGTTTCATATAAAATACCATTTTTTATAAACTTGCCTTAAGTTTACTTACACTGAGTTTTAGTAGATTGAATGCAACTAAAATTAGCCAATGAAATTTAGCACATGAAACACATTAGAACATTCAAAGAAATTTTTTTCAAGATTTATTTTAGAGAGACAGCCAGTGTGTCCTTGTCCACTTGTGTGTGCCAATAGGGATAAGGGCAGAAGAGGGACAGAGAGGAAAAGGGAGAGAACCCAAACTTGTGCTGAGCTTGGAGCTCGATCCCATGACCCCATGATCATTACCTGAGCTGAACCAAGAGTCAGATGCTTAACTGACTGAGCCACCCAGCCACCCCTCAAAGAAATTTTTCTATTTAACTCTAACATGAAAGATTGATTTATACTGAGGTTACCACCATGGAAAGATAACTGATGAAAGACAACTTGTTCAAATTCCTATGGTCAAAATTACAGAACAATTAAAGCTGTGTACTAAGGCCCATTTGATAGATTTTCATTATAATAGTATCTTTACTAAAAATATGCCAATGGAAAAATATTTAGTCATATTCCCAGCACATCATCATTGTCATTACTAATAATATGGTATCCTTTCCAGACTATTTCTCTACGCTGAGATTTTTCCTAGATATACAACAATACTACATTCTGTTTATTTAACATTATAACAAGCGGTTCAAGGTTTTAAGTTTGTAAACATTTTATTAAATAATGCACTATAGGGACACCTGGGTGGCTCAGTTGGTTAAGCATCTGACTCGATTTTGGCTCAGGTCATGATCTCAGGGTTGTGAGATTGAGCCCCAAGTTGGGGGACTGTGCTCAGCAGGGAATCTGCTTGAGATCCTTTCCCTCTGCTCATCCACCCTGCGTGCATATATGCATATATGCACATACTCTCTAAAATAAATAAATAAATCTTACTCTCTAAAAAATAAATAAAAATAAAATAAATAAATCATCAATAATTTATCATAAAATAATTTATCATAAAATATTTTTATTATAATAATAATTTTATATTTATATATTTATATATAAATATTTATATATTTATATAAAAATAATTTTTATAAATAAAAATAAAATAAATCATAAATATTAAAAAATAAATAAAATTCTAAATAAATAAAAAATAAATCATACTCTCTAAAATAAATAAATCTCTAAAATAAATACATAAATCTTTTAAAAAAATAATGCATTATACATTTTAGATAAATTTCTTTTTAAATTATGGAATATAGATCTATAATCCCTTATGACAATACCAAACCGATGGAATACTATGCAGCCATCAAAAGAAATAAAATCTTGCCATTCGCAATGACGTGGATGGAACTAGAGGGTATCATGCTTAGTGAAATAAGTCAATCAGAGAAAGACAACTATCATATGATATCCCTGATATGAGGAAGTGGAGATGCAACATGGGGGACTAGGGGGGCAGAAAAAGAAGAAAAGAAACAAGATGGGATTGGGAGGGAGACAAACCATAAGTG